>BLSH010260641.1:106650-126350 GCA_018402905.1 Glandirana rugosa
ATGTATGGGACCACTAAAACCGGACTATTGTACGAGTCTTCAACTGTGTTTCCCTAAACTTACTGATAATTTCCAATAGTCATTCAAATCCCTTTGTGTCAACTTCTGAGCATGTTATCAGGCCAAAATCACCAGGGTATGTAAACTTTTGATCAGGGTCATATGGGTAGTTTTTGTTGTCATTATGATTTAAAAAGAGTAAACACAGATGATTGGTAATAAATAGCTTCAGCCAAACACTAACCATGAGTGAAAGAAATGTTTTTGTGTTATCATTCATATTCTCTGAAAAATGGCCAAGAAATCATAAATTCTGCCAGGGTATGTAAACTTATGAGCACAACTGTACATTCCTCAGCAAATGTAAAAATATAATAAGCTCAGCGCTAAAATTTTATACAATGTAATATTATCTAAAAGAGCATGTAGAAACCTTCTGAGATCCTATAACTGCTAGTCACGTATTGTGTAACCAGTCTATACATCAATGGAAACAATTGAATTATCCAGAGTGTAGTAAGTGGCATATGAAAGTCCAATAATGCAAAAAATGGAAATAGGCACATAAACCAAAAAATGATATATAGTCCCTCATGAAATGTCGTAGATGTAATTCAATGCAGAAAAAAAAACAGTTCATGGATACGTGCAAGAAAATAAAAATAAAAATATAAAAATATGAAAAAAAATATATATATAGTTCCCCGTGACATCCAAACACAACAGAATAAGGTGAAACAGAGAGGTAGGTGGGTCTTGGTCATCCACACCCTAATGAATTCAAGGCTTACCAGACGGTAAACATATTCATGCCAGAATATATGTTATGGTCCAACTCCTCCCGGTCTCCGGAATCGCGTCACACTATCCACAGCCGATCAGATCAATCATCATAGGTCCAGGAGGTCCCTTATCCTGTGTCAGTCTGTTCACCCGTCCGTTCGTTCCAGGGAAAGGTGATCCTCAATGGGGTCACCAAGGAGGAGGTACGAGATAGCCAAATCCACATTAGGGGTATAAAAAGAAGAGAAGACTCTCCATCGTGTAAAAAACCTGTTAAGAGGGACAGATTTTATTGAAGATAAAAAGTCCACAAGCTTGTAGATAAAAACAATCAGCAGGAATAAGATATCAAACGCAGCAATCCAGGGTCAGCAACGCCCAAAGCGTTTCGTCCTAATAGACGTCGTCTGGAGGCTGCTGACCCCCCGAAATGCTGCGTATTTATGGCACCCTTCAGCAGCTCATTTAGGAAGCGCACTTCCGGTCATGGCGGACCGGCGTGCGTTCCAGTGATGCGATTTCCGGTTCCTCCCGCGTCACTATAAAAGTTACAGCAATATTGTGACCATTAAAAACAAAGTATTCTGAAGTGAAAATGGATTAGAATCGCTCATCCAGCATAGGGAGACAGGATCTAGGTGGACAAGGGGCATGCCTCAAGTTACAGTGACCTGGCTAGCATTCCATTGACGCACTTCCGGTTCATGGAAGGTTCTATACGCCCAAAAAGATAAAGCCAAAAAGGTGAACTACAGTGAAGTGAGTGGATCAATATAAAAAGAAAGAAATCCGTAATAGATTTGTTATGTTATAAGGTGAAAAGAGGACGTTCTAAGATCCCGGTCACACGGAAGTGACGTGGCGGAAGTGATTAGAACGGGAAGTGGTATTCCCCGGAAGTAAGCATCAAACACCGGCTTGTGTTCCAATGACGCTCTTCCGGTTCAGAGAAAGACGTAATTACATATGTTCGGGTAAACATAGTCTATGATTGTGAACTATAGTGACCTAAAACATGTGCATACCAATGTGAAATACTATATGTTAAAATTACTGGAAATAGTCTATTTGCCAGAAGTGACTATTAAAGGAAACTAGTCATTCATCGAGGATACCGGAAATGACGCATCTAACCTGCGTAAACATCCGGCGGAATTAAAGCGAAAGGGGGGACGAGTCATGGATACCGTGACAACAAAATCTGTGTATAAATAACCAATGAGAAATCTTAAAGTGAACGTTGTGTCGTGACGTCAGTTACAATACCTAGTGACTTTAAAGGTGTAAAGGGCTATAATTAATAAACATTAGGCATATATTTGAGTACAGAATCAAGAAAAGGGGGGGAACCAAATGGTCAAGGTAGTCATGCCAGATCCAGCACCCTCCAGATCAAGAAAATAAACCGGACCCGATCTTTCATAAGAGGCAGGCAGATACATTAATAATAAAACTAATGATAAAGATCTGAGGTACCAGTATATGTGCTAAAAAAACACATGCACACCTTAAAATGTAAAAGTACACCTTAAAAGTAAAATATACAGATATGCGGGACTTATGCTAGTCCAATATGTGGATTTTTTCTTACAGCCTTTGGTTAAAAAAAACCCTCGTTTTTAAAGGATACCAAGGATGTTATCAACCTTTTGAATCAGACCCAAACATCTACCCAAGTTTTAATAGCCACAGCAGATGTGGCATCTTTGTACACCTGCATACCCCATGAAAGAGGTATGGAGGCGGTCATGCATTTTTGTCCACTGATGCCACCCTTCCGGAGATACAAAAAAGCGACATCATCAAGCTTTTAGAGTTCGCTGCTACACACAACTACTTTTGGTGTGATGGCGGGTTCTACCATCAAGTTAAGGGGGTAGCCATGGGGCTAAATTTGCCCCCAGCCTGGCGAACCTCTTTATGGCTAAATGGGAGGAGGACATTGTCTATGCTCTCCGCCAGCCACAGCTGGTGTTGTGGGCTAGATACATTGATGACGTCCTCCTCCTGTGGAGTGGCACTGAACATGAACTTGACCAGTTCTTCACAACCCTGAACTCTAACGACAGGGGTATCTCCCTTTCCTATGAGTGCAGTAGGACTGCATTTTCTTGATCTAGAAATAATGATTAAAGACGGAGTCATCAGCACAAGGACTTACTTCAAACCCACTGATAGGAATGGGTACATCCCGAAAGATAGTTGCCACCACGAATCCTGGCTAAGATCAGTCCCACGGAGCCAATTCCTTAGAATAAGAAGAAACTGCTCCAATGTTGGTGACTATACTAACCAGGCAGAGGTACTGCGAAAGAGGTTTCTGGAAAAAGGTTATGAGGAGACCAATGTGAATGAGGAAATGAACAGAGCACTTTTAACAGATAGAGCATCACTCCTTGAAGAAAGGAATAGGACCAATTCCACTGAAGACAACCAATTCAAATTTCGTTTGGGTACAACGTCGCACGACCGCGCAATTGTCAGTTAAAGCGACGCAGCGCCGAATCGCAAAAAGTGCTCTGGTCCTAAAGTGTGAAATCCTTCCGGGGCTGAAGTGGTTAAGGTGTACTTTTACATTTTAAGGTGTGCATGTGTTTTTTTAGCACATATACTGGTACCTCAGATCTTTATCATTAGTTTTATTATTAATGTATCTGCCTGCCTCTTATGAAAGATCGGGTCCGGTTTATTTTCTTGATCTGGAGGGTGTTTGATCTGGCATGACTACCTTGACCATTTGGTTCCCCCCCTTTCTTGATTCTGTACTCAAATATATGCCTAATGTTTATTAATTATAGCCCTTTACACCTTTAAAGTCGCTTGGTATTGTAACTGACGTCACGACACAACGTTCACTTTAAGATTTCTCATTGGTTATTTATACACAGTTTTTGTTCTCATGGTATCCGTGACACGTCCCCCCTTTCGCTTTAATTCCGCCGGATGTTTACGCAGGTTAGATGCGTCATTTCCGGTATCCTCGATGAATGAATAGTTTCCTTTAATAGTCACTTATGGCGAATAGACTATTTCCAGTAATTTTAACATATAGTATTTCACATTGGTATGCACATGTTTTAGGTCACTATAGTTCACAATCATAGACTATGTTTACCCGAACGTATGTAATTACGTCTTTCCCTGAACCGGAAGAGCGCCATTGGAATGCAAGCCGACGTTTGATGCTTACTTTCGGGGAATACCACTTCCCGTTCTAATCACTTCCGCCACGTCACTTCCGTGTGACCGGGATCTTAGAACGTCCTCTTTTCACCTTATAACATAACAAATCTATTACGGATTTCTTTCTTTTTATATTGATCCACTCACTTCACTGTAGTTCACCTTTTTGGCTTTATCTTTTTGGGCGTATAGAACCTTCCCTGAACCAGAAGTGCATCAATGTAACTTGTCCACCTAGATCCTGTCTCCCTATGCTGGATGAGCGATTCTAATCCATTTTCACTTCAGAATACTTAGTTTTTAATGGTCACAATATTGCTGTATCTTTTATAGTGACGCGGGAGAAACCGGAAATCGCGTCACTGGAACGCACGCCGGTCTGCCATGACCGGAAGTGCGCTTCCTAAAGGGTGCCATAAATACGCAGCATTTGGGGGGGACAGCAGCCCCCAGACGATGTATATTAGGACAAAACGCGTCAGCATTGCTGACCCTGGATTGCTGCGTTTGATATCTTATTCCTGCTGATTGCTTTTATCTACAAGCTTGTGGACTTTTTATCTTCAATAAAATCTGTCCTTCTTAACTGAGGTTTTTTTACACGATGGAGAGTCTTCTCTTCTTTTTATACCCCTGATGTGGATTTGGCTATCTGGTATCTCCTCCTTGGTGACCCCATTGAGGATCACCTTTCCCTGGACCGAACGGACGGGCGAACAGACCGACACAGGATAAGGGACCCCCTGGACCTGTGATGATTGATCTGATCGGCTGTGGATAGTGTGACGCGATTCCGGAGACCGGGAGGAGTTGGACCATAACATATATTCTGGCGTGAATATGTCTACCATCTGGTAAGCCTTGAATTCACTAGGGTGTGGATGACCAAGACCCACCTACCTCTCTGTTTCACCTTATTCTGTTGTGTTTGGATGTCACGGGGACTATATATATATATTTTTTTCATATTTTTATTTTATTTTCTTGCACGTATCCATGAACTGTTTTTTTCTGCATTGAATTACACCTACGACATTTCATGAGGGACTATATATCATTTTTTGGTTTATGTGCCTATTTCCATGTTTTGCATTATTGGACTTTCATATGCCACTTACTACACTCCGGATAATTCAACTGTTTCCATTGATGTATAGTCTGGTTACACAATACGTGACTAGCAGTTATAGGATCTCAGAAGGTTTCTACATGCTCTTTTAGATTTGTTTTAGCACATCTTGAATGATTGATTTGGTTATATATGGGCTTTAAAACACCTGTAGGTTGACCAACTCCCTTTTCTGATACTATATTTATATTAGGTTAGTGCCATTCATACTTTATTATTTCTGTTTACGATTAGTTTGGTCGCTGTTTGGCAGCTTAGCCCTCAATTTAACCTACTATCAATAGGCCTAGCGTGGTTTACTCCCTCTTATCCCCAATGTAATATTATCCAAAGTGAAAAAAACAGCAAATGAAAAAACATCAGTTTGTGAATAAACATAAACGTACATGTGAGTGGCAAAGTGGTAAGTCACTCAAAACATCTCTTTATCAGAGTAATTGTGGGGTGTCAGGGCATCTGTTGGACATCATCCAGAAATTAGCATCACATGCAAAAAACAGTTCACCCAAAGTGTGGCGTGTTGGTTCTCCACAGTCATATCCCTCCAGCAGTATATATTGCACTCACCAGAAGATGAATAAAGATGAGCCTTGTGTTATTAACACATCTCCGGACAGTAATTCCAAGCAGGTTTTGTGTCACCGGTCAGCTCACAGGGAGCCAGAAAATAGCTAATATGGTGTAGTATTTATTATAAAATTGGAATGAAAGTGCATGTACATGCACAAAATGGCCATAAAACTTGCATGTAAAAACGCTGCTCCTACCACAAGGCCGCAGCGGTATTAACATCCATGCATAGGACCCTCACTGACACGTTTCGTGCTCATGCACATTGTCAAAGGGATGTGGCCTCGTGGTAGGAGCGGCGTTTTTACATGCAAGTTTTATGCACATTGTATGGCCATTTTGTGCATGTACATGTACTTTCATTCCAATTTTATAATAAATACTACTCCATATTAGCTATTTTCTCGCTCCTGGTGAGCTTTTTTTATGCAGTGCTTACACCATTGGGGGTAGTGTGGATTTATTGCCATTTGCTCCATTTCCATCTAGATGCTGACCGGCGACACAAAACCCGCTTGGAATTACTGTCCGGAGATGTGTTAATAACACAAGACTCATCCTTATTCATCTTCTGGTGAGTGCAATATATACTGGTGGAGGGATATCACCATGGAGAACCAACACACCCCACTTTAGGTGGACTGTTTTTTGCATGTGATGCTAATTTCTAGATGATGTCCAACAGATGCCCTGACACCCCACAATTACTCTGATAAAGAGATGTTTTGAATGACTTATCACTTTGCCACTCACATACTTTTAAGTTTATTCACAAACTGATGTTTTTGTTTTTCATTTGCTGTTTTTTCACTTTGGATAATATTACATTGTATATAATTTTAGCGCTGCACTTATTCAATTTTTACATTGTAACATCAATTAACAATTAACAATTCCACGTTCCAGAAATATAGCCAGCAGAATTTATGTGAAAATCCTGACACCAATCCCTCATATGTAAGAATTAAAGACTATAAAAAAGGTTGGAAATAATGGGCCTTAGGCCTCATTATAAATTAATGTAAAGAGTAAGTTGTAGATATGGGAATAAATAAAAGAATAAAGAATTTGGCAAACTAAAAGTACTATATTTAACAATCAGATAACATCATTCTACGACACTTCCCTGTTCTATATGTCAAAATGATTTTTAATAATAATCATGAAACATATAGTAATAGTGGCCTGAAATAAACCCAGACTGTGAAAAGTGAAGTCTCCCCTTGTGCTAGTGGTCAGCATAGTCCCCCTTACTTTGGTGATCAGTGTAGTGCCCCCTTACACTGGATGTTAGTGGAGAGACTGCAACCTTACATTGATGGTCAGTGTAGGTTGGATATCTTTATTCAAGAAATCGCTAACAACCTCTGGAGGAATCCTGGAGTTCCATTGAACCCTGTTTGAGAAAGACTGATCCACAATGATCTACATTGTTTCTGCACAAACAAGACATTGCCAGCTGTGAATAGCTGTTGACTGCTGTAGACAACTGAATACTAACAAAATTTTGACATTTTCCATTGACCACAGGGGTCTTTTCAAAATGTTGTATAGGCATAATAGAACACAGGCTCTTTACAAACCTAATAATCTCACAAACACAAAAGAATGTATTAGAGTTGTGATGACTGTGCCTTGTTTTATGCCATCAGCAACTAAACAGCACTGATGTCCTTTTGGTTAGTAAGGTCACAAAGGGTATATGTTACATCATCTTTGGGACATGCGCCTATCAAGACATATTCTCTAATGCAGGTTCAATGTTTAGGTTTACTGTGGTTTAGGAATGTAATTGGTTTTATTTTCTCATTTCTTTACATGTTAGTTATTTCTAAAAAAAAAAAAAAAAAAAAACAAAGCAAAAAAAAGACCATACTGTGTGCTTTAGATCTGCTGTACAATTCTAGAAACTTAGCCCGTGAATTCAAGAGGTCAGATTCTTAGCCTGACTGTAGTGTGACACACGCCATGTAAGCCACACATAGAAAATACTTTTGGAGACAGACCGATAGTCTCTTCTTTATACTATATATGGCATTAGGATAAGGGAATGACGTAGTGAAGAACAAGCTGTGAATGCAGCACTGAAGAAATGTGATTTCCACAAATAGGGCAATGCTAAGGGCTTGACTAAACACATGGCCTGCTTTTATTAAACAGAAGAAAATGCACATTGTTAGATACAGCAACCAATTGCTAGCACTAGAGAACATGTATAGATCCAATGCTAAGCATCGCCTAAGTATGAATTTGGAAGCTTGACAAGGTCCCCTCCCTTCTGCAGTCCTAGGCATGTGGGAAATAACTTTGGATAGAGTTAATGTATGTATTTTCACACATCTCTATCCGACTGCTATGAAAGTAATTATCTTACAATGTCAGTTATTGTTTTAGAATGGCACGAGTCTCAGTTGTGGGACTGTATTTAAAATGGGTATTGTGTAAGCCTTCTGTTATGTGGCCTTGTCACATAGAAATACATCTATCTACTGTATATATTATATTACATAATATATTTAGTATATTTAGTGGCTCATGTGTATGATATAAGAGTTGGGCAGAACACCCCCTGGTTCAATTCACAACAGAACTCTCGAACATGGAAGAAATTTGGACCTAATTTGTGAACCCTATTAAAATCTATGGGACCCGAACTTGAAAAATCAAAAGTCTCCATTTTGAAGGCTTATGTGCCAGTTATTGGCCATAAAAAGGGTTTGGGGCTGGGATAGTGCCCTGGGGAACATGTATCAATGCAAACTTTTTTTTAAAAAAAAGATTGTTTTTAAAAAGGGAGTGATTTTAATGATACTTAAAGTGAAACAATAAAAATGAAAAATTCATATTAAATATATTGCCTGGGGGTCCCCTTAGTCTGCCTGCAAAGTGGCCCATCTGTATCGTGTATAGAACCTGCTGTAGAAAAATTGACATATATAAAGAAAAAAACAACATTTAAATAGATTTCCCCGGCTGCAAGCTTTCTTGAAAAAAAAACAAAAAACATTGCCGGCAATACAATAATGTGAAAAAAGAACGGCATGGGGGTCCCCTTTGGGCCTGGTATGGATTTTAAGAGGAACCCCATGCCAATTTTTTTTAAAAAATGGCGTAAGGTTCCTCCCAAAATCCATACCAGACCCTTATCTGAGCATGCAGTCTGGCAGGACAGGAAGGGGAGGCGAACGAGCACCCCCCCTGCGGAACCATACCAGGCCACATGCCCTCAGCATAGGGGGGTGCTTTGGGGCGGGGGGGGGCATTGTTTTTGTACATCGGGGAACATTGTTTTTTATTTTACTTGCTTGCCGGGCCAATGCTGACATACACTGGCAGAATTTATGATTTCTTGGCCATTTTTCAGAGAATATGAATGATCACACAAAAACATTTCTTTCACTCATGGTTAGTGTTTGGCTGAAGCCATTTACTATCAATCAACTGTGTTTACTCTTTTTAAATCATAATGACAACAAAAACTACCCAAATGACCCTGATCAAAAGTTTACATACCCTAGTGATTTTGGCCTGATAACATGCACACAAGTTGACACAAAGGGGTTTGAGTGGCTATTGAAGGTAACCATCCTCAACTGTGATCTGTTTGCTTGTAATTAGTGTGTGTGTATAAAAGGTCAATTAGTTTCTGGACTCCTGACAGACCCTTGCATCATCCAGTCCTGCGCTGATGTTTCTGGATTCTGAGTCATAGGGAAAGCAAAAGAATTGTCAAAGGATCTGCGGGAAAGGGTAGTTGAACTGTATAAAACAGGAAAGGGATATAAAAAGATATCCAATGAATTGAGAATGCCAATCAGCAGTGTTCAAACTCTAATCAAGATGTGGAAAATGATTCTGTTGAAACCAAACCACGGTCAGGTAGACCAACTAGAATTTAAGCCACAACTGCCAGGAAAATTGTTCAGGCTGCAAAGAAAAACACACAAATAACTTCAGGTGAAATACAGGACTCTCTGAAAACATGTGGTGTGGCTGTTTCTAGATGCACAATATGGAAGCACTAGAAGAAAGAAGAAAGCAATTACTATGCAAATGCCACAAAGCATCCCGCTTACAATAACCCAAACAGCATAGAGACAAGCCCCAAACCTTCTGGCACAAAGTCATTTGGCGTGATGAGGTCAATTAAGCTTTTTGGCCACAACCATAAATGCTACATTTGGAGAGGAGTCAACAAGGTCTATGATGAAAGGTACACCATTACTACTGTGAAACATGGAGGTGGATCGCTGATGTTTTGGGGATGTGTGAGCTACAAAGGCACAGGAAATTTGGTCAAAATTGATGGCAAGATGAATGCAGTATGTTATCAAAAAATACTGGAGGAACATTTGCATTCATCAGCCAGGAAGCTGCGCATGGGACGTACTTGTACATTCCAACATGACAATGATCCAAAACACAAGGCCAAGTCGACCTGTCATTGGCCACAGCAGAATAAAGTGAAGATTCTGGAGTGGCCATCTCAGTCTCCTGACCTCAATATCATTGAGTCACTCTGGGGAGATCTCAAACGTGCAGTTCATGCAAGACAGCCAAGAATTTCCAGGAACTGGAGGCTTTTTGCCAAGAGGACTGGGCAGCTTTACCATCTGAGAAGATGAAGAGCCTCATCCACAAATACACCAAAAGACTTCAAGCTGTCTTTGATGTTAAAGGGGGCAATACACGGTATTAAGAACTGGGGTATGTCATTTTTTGATCAGGGTCATTTGGGTAGTCTCTATTGTCATTATGATTTAAAAAGTGTAAACTCAGTTGAATGATAATAAATGGCTTCAGCCAAACACTAACCATGAGTGAAAGAAAAGTTTTTGTGTTATTCATATTTTCTGAAAAATGGCCAAGAAATTATAAATTCTGCTAGGGTATGTAAACTTATGAGCACAACTGTATGTTTTTTTAGCAAAGACCCTAGGGAATAAAATGGTGATTGTTGAAACTTTTTATCTCTCACAGTAGCACAGTATTTGCTCAGTAATTTTTCGAACGCGTTTTAAAAAAAAAAAATAAAACAGTTTCATGTATTAAAAAAATAAGAAAACAGTAAAGTTAGCCCAATTTTTGCATAATGTGAAAGAGGATGTTATGCAGAGTAAATAGATACCTAACATGTCACACTTTGAAATTGCACACACTCGTGGAATGGCACCAAACTTTGGTACTTAAAAATCCCCATAGTCAACGCTTTAAAATTTTTACAGGTTACATGTTTAGAGTTACAGAGGAGGTCTAGTGCTAGGATTATTGCTCTCGCTCTATCACGGCGATACCTCACATGTGTGGTGTGAATGCCGTTTACATATGCGGGCGCGACTTACGTATGCGTTTGCTTCTGTGCGCAAGCTCGTGGTGATGGGGGCGCTTTACATTTTTTTTATTATTGTTTATTTTAACTTTATTTTTTAATTTTTACACTGTCTCTTTAAAAACATTTTTTTGATCACTTTTATTCCTATTACAAGGAATGTAAACATAGTGCATGACAGGTACTCTTTATGGAGAGATATGGGGTCAATAAGACAACTCCTCTAGGCTGGAAAGACCGAGATCAGAAAAAAAAACGAATGATCTCAGCCTTTCCAGCCCAGTTCCCAGGCATTGTTTTCATGTTTCATTTGAAGTGACGTCATATGTCACGCCCGGACCTCCGAGGCGCCTATAGATGACTGGTGACCATCTGGTCACCAGTCAGCTCTATGATCAACTTCCGCCGGCGACGGATCAGTTTTCCGGGCCGCTGATGGCACGGGCGGGCCCGGAAAAGCACCGGAGGGCGGCGGGGGCTGCCTGTAAGAATAATCAAGCGGCTGAACTGCCGCTATGATCATTCTTACAGTGCAGGGAATCGCCGGCACTAAAATACAATATCTGAATGGTGCCTGTAGCTGCTGGCACCATTCAGATATCTCCATTCTGAGACGTCATATGACGTTGGGCGGGCAGGAGGTGGTTAATAGGGGAATTGTCGAAACCTGTGTGTTTTTATCTCTTTTTGACACTCTTTTTTCATGAATGAGTATGGGTATAATGTAGCCCCCTGCCCGCAGCCCGCCACAACCACAACCCAGGGTTGTGGGGAAGAGGCCCTTGTCTCCATCAACATGGGAACAAGGTGCTTTGGGGTGAGGGAAGCAGAGCCCCCCTGCCTCAAAGCTCCCCCCATGTTGAGGGCATGTGGCCTGGTATGATTCAGGAGAATGGTGCTCTCTCGCCACCCCCCCCCCCTTTCCTGGCCTGCCAGGCTGCATACTTGGATAAGGGTCTGGTATGGATTTCCCCTTAAAATTCATACCAGGCCTGGTATGGGCCGGGCTTTTTTTCACATTTTTGTATTGCTGGCAATGTCATTTTTTCATTCAGCTGACAGCTGAAGACTTATTAGTTAAGGACGCTACGGCCGGCTTCCTGGCCCACTCCTTAGCAACCAGCTATTCGCTGTGACATGATTAGGCAAAGCCTTGCACCTGACCAGCAGTCAGGTGCATTGCTTTAGCCAATCAGGGCTTAAAATGCACTATGCAGCACAAATTTGGGCGTTTGTCGAACAGGTGCTGCTTGAGCCGAACTGCTCGCCCAACACTAATGATAATGTTTGTGCTGGAGTTAAAGCCTCAAACATTTATTAAGGAGTAAGGTAAGAGTATTAGAATCCACACAACGTGTCTATTACAAGTTCCATATTACATGACCTAAAGCCCCTAATTAGGTAATATGGCAGTTTTACTGAAAACCCTACCAATGTCTACACCCAATTGGACATCTGGCGTAGCATTAGGTCACATAACCTAGAACTGTAGTGCCTCTGGATAGTGTTACTATGAACCGATAAATGAAATACACCTACCCACCCTCCTAATGCCTCCCTTATTGTTTAAAGTGGACTGAAAACTTCATTTTCTTAGCAAAAAGTAATAAAATGGATCTACCCAAAAGAAATAATTTTACTTTGGGTGAGAATTGGTTTGAAAACTTTGTATGTGAAACCATGTTTGGCTCAAGACAAGTTCTGTAAACACATAACTGTAGGATGTTCCCTGTTAATATTCTCCCCTTGTTTACCCCTCTGTACATGCCAGCCCAAGTTATCAGTGAAACTCATATACTGTAAATCAGCTCTATGAAGGAACATAACAGAATGGGCTAAAGCAGCAAATGATTTGTTGACCATTTACTCTTTTTTTACCACCGAATACTCATTGAAGGGATGGCTGCCATTCTAAAAAATGCTTACCTGCCACATTTACTTATGCTTTAACTCACATAAGCCCCATTCATCTGACAACATTCTTCAATTGGAGGTCCAGGTCTCATTAACATTGGCCGTAATTTTATTATGGCAAATGTTACTTTCACTGTCCATGGTCTATAAATCAACTGAGGCCATACAGTTGTTAATGAAAAGAAAAAAAACCCAAAAAACTCAATTATAACAGTAATACATGTGCAGCACCTTAATATACCAACAGCAAATTAAATAATCAAGTAAATAATACATTAAAACATTCACTATAAATCATGTGCATAAAAATGTGAAAATGAAAATCACACACAAAACAATGCATAAATCAACTAAGCAGTCCTTAGCTCTGGAAGGTGTATATTCTTTATTTCGTGCAAATAGAGCTTTCTTTTGGTGTTATTTGATCACCTTCGCGTTTTTAATTTTTTTCGCTATAAACAAATAAAGACTGACAATTTTGAAAAAAAAAACAATAGTTTTCTGCCACACATAGCATTTTGCTTTTAGGCCAAAAAGTCCAATTTTGGTTTCATCTGACCAGAGCACCTTCTTCCACATGTTTGCTATGCTGCCTTTGGGCCAGGTTTGTGGAGTGCACGACTAATAGTTGCCCTGTGGACAGATTCTCCCACCAGAGCTGTGGATGTCTGCAGCTCCTCCAGAGTTACCATGAGCCTCTTGGCTGCTTCTCTAATTATTGCTCTCCTTGCTGGCCTGTCAGTTTACGTGGACGGCCATGTCTTGGTAGGTTTGCAGTTGTGCCATACTCTTTCCATTTTTGGATGATGGATTGAACAGTGCTCCGTGAGATGTTCAGAGCTTGGGATATTTTTCTAGAACCTAACCCTGCTTTCCATTTCTCCACAACCTGTCTGGTGTGTTCCTTGGCCTTCATGATGCTGTTTTTTCACTACGGTTTCTAACAAACCTCTGGGGCTTCACAGAACAGCTCTATTTATACTGAGATTAAATTACACACAGGTGGACTCTATTTACTAATTAGGTGACTTCTGAAGGCATTTGGTTCCGCTAGATTTTAGTTAGGGGTATCAGAGTAAAGGGGGCCTAATACAAATGCGCACTTTTCCGATATTTATTTGTAAAAATTCTCAACAGTGTCACTTTGGAACTTTGACATTCTTAAACTGGATATACCTGGTTAACTGGTGGGTTGAATGAGAAAAAAAAAGGAATGGATTCCCACATCCACTCAAGGGAGATGGATAGAGGAATCCTCCCCACTGTGACATTGTATTCTGACTTTGGAAACTTCTACTGCTATAAGCAGGGCAGGCCCTACCATGGGTCCCAATGGGTCCATTGGACCCAGGCAGCACTTTGAGAGGGGCAGCAAACTGAACCACAGCTGCCTGTCCTTCTCTTCTATTTACCCAAAAAATTGACGACCAAGATTTTTTTCCCAGCAGTCCAGTGCGTCATGATAACTGCCCACCGGGCTGCTCTGCCTACCCTAGCCCATACTGCTCTAGCCTGCTCTAGCCTATCTACTTACTACCCTATACAGATAAAAATTGCAGCACTAGTAAAGAGTCCTGAATCATGTGGCATAGTAATGCTGTTACATAGTCCAACAGACTCTAATCAATAGTGAGCATAAATAAGTCCAAATAAAAACTTGAAAACAAAATTACATGACTCTAAGTCCAAGAAAAATGATCAATAAGTGAAGGTGAGTAAATCATGATAATCCAAGCACATCAGTGGTAATCTTGAATCCAATCAAAATATCCGACTTCAGGATCTATAAAATGGCCTGCTTACCAGATATTGGTAGGAAACCAGCAAAAATCCTTCAAAGGGCAATCTCAATATCCACATTAGAGGCTCTCCAGTATTCAGAATCCCTCTGCAGAGTGCTGAAAAGGTCTTGGAATGACTCTTCACCTTTAGTTCATGAACTGAACAACTCAGTGGATAAAAAGAAAAGGGAGAACCCCCAGACGACTTTTTGGTTGAAACGCGTTGGGTTTTGGTTCCCCTCATGTCACTGAGAGATATTTTATCAGATGAGCTCATTTGTTGCTACCATTGTGTAAGTGCTTTTAACCTTTTTTTAAATAAAAGTGTTCATACGGTATCACACTATGGGGGTTCTCCCTTTTCTTTTTATCCACTGAGTTGTTCAGTTCATGAACTAAAGGTGAAGAGTTTTCAAGTTTTTGGTGAAAGTTGTGTGAATATAGGGTGAAAGCAGTTATAAATAGACCCATTAGCGATAATTAAAACAAATGAGTTACAAATTAAGCAGTTGTAGCACCACAAACGCATGCAAAAATGGAGTTAAAACAGACGGTGAGGAGACGTCACATCACTTCCTCACCACCCGTCAGTAACCTCTGAGGCACCATCCAAACATAGATCAGGCTTCAGAGGAATGGAAGAATTAGATGCATGTGTACATCTAGCTTAAAAGTGAAGCTCCATGTTGGCAGGACCACAGCTGTCAGTCAACAGCTAGTCAACAGTCAGTCAACAGATAGTTATTACTCCACTAGGAGCCTACGGGCCTCCTGTTTCAATCTATAACGACCATACAGCCCTTGCAGACCCAAGCAATCTGTTAACAAATACAAATGTACAGATGGTGGTTTTGAAACCCTCCACTTCACCATACCCCCTGGTACATAGCAACTTAACCAATAAATGGTCAAAAGTACTCACCTCACAAGGCCTTGCATTTTGTTTGTGGTTCCAATTAGGGCTTCAACAGCCTAGTCAAACACCTGGGGCTCATAAAACACAGCAGCCCAGGTCACCCGACATGTGTTTCAAAGAGGGGTCTGTCAGCTAGGGATCCTACATGAGGGAAAAAAAACAGGGTTCTACTCGACTCTCTGCTACATATCAATTCAGTAAGGTGCATAACTATCTCTACCACCCTAGACATCATCCATTTTATATCAGGGGTTCTGACAGAAGAGCAGGGTTAACATACCACTTCCTGCTTTTTTATCTTTGGATAGACTGAGTTTTATTTGCATTTATTGCAATACTTGTCATGATGGTCAAGGCATCTCGGTCATCCTTCCTTTGCCAATTTATTCTCTACCAGCAAAATGACAAATCATTGCATCCAGATTTTGTCACAGAACTAGGTCTGGTCATTGACCTGCAGCATGCAGTAGAAGCAAAAAAAAAAAAATGTCTGCGCTGTGCCAGGAGTGTCATTGTTCAAACTGCTTTGTCCCAAGAATCAGTGTTTAAACTGCTTTGTCAGGAGTATGAGTATTCAAAATGAGTATCTGTGTCCAAGCTGCTGTGCCAGGAGTGTCAGTATCTAAACTGCTTTATCAAGAATGTTAGTATCCAAACCGCATTCTCAGGATAGTCAGTGTCCCAGTCCGCTTTACTAAGAATGATGGTGTCCCAAGCTGGTGTGCCAAGAGTGATAGCGTCCAAACTGCAGTGCCAAGAGTGTGCCAAACTGCTTTGTAGGAGGGTTAAAACAACTGGATCTACATGGTAGCCAGATAGTTAATTTTTACAGAAGGACAGATTAACTATGGCAACCTCCAAATATTTTTTTGTATCAGAGTAAACTCTAATAAGGAATAATGGAGATTGTCCTTGATTGCCCCTTCAAAAAATGTACTTGCCAAATTATCACAGACACAAACTATGCAGACTGTGTGCTCCGACTTCAATCTGACTTCCTAGATCTGCATACTTGTTTCAGGTCAGTTCCTCAAAAATTTTAAGCTGGAGGCAGTCAAGCAACTAGCATTTTCAGAAGAAGTGTAAATTTGCTGTCCCCTCAAAATAACTCAAAACACAGCCATTAATGTCTAAACTGTTGGCAACAAAAGTGAGTACACCCCTAAGTGAAAATGTCCAAATTGGGCCCAAAGTGTCAATGTTTTGTGTGGCCACCATTATTTTCCAGCACTGCCTTAACCCTCTTGGGTATGGAGTTCACCAGAGCTTCACAGGTTTTCCACTGGAGTATTCTTCCACTCTTCCATGACAACATCACGGAGCTGGTGGGTGTTAGAGACCTTGAACTCCTCCACCTTCCATTTTATTATGCCCCACAGATGCTCAATAGGGTTTAGGTCTGGAGACATGCTTGGCCATTCCAACAACATTACCCTCAGCTTCTTTAGCAAGGCAGTGGTCGTCTTGGAGATGTGTTTGGGGTCGTTATAATGTTGGAATACTGCCCTGTGGCCCAGTCTCCGAAGGGAGGGGATCATGCTCTGCTTCAGTATGATGACACTGAGCCCGTGCACTCAACTTCTTTGGTCGACCATGGTGAGGCCTGTTCTGGGTGGAACCTGTCCTGTTAAACCACTGTATGGTCTTGGCCACCGTGCTGTAGCTCAGTTTCAGGTTCTTGGCAATCTTCTTATAGCCTAGGCCATCTTTATGTAGAGCAGTGGTTCTTAACTCCGGTCCTCGGGCCCCCCCAACAGGCCAGATTTTAAGTATTACCTTGGGGAGATGCAGACTAGAATACTGCAATCACTGAGCAGTAAAATTCTATCACCTGTGATGTATTTCAGTTATCCTGCAAACCTGGCCTGTTGGGGGGGCCCGAGGACCGGAGTTGAGAACCACTGATGTAGAGCAACAATTCTTTTTTTTAGATCCTCAAAAAGTTCTTTGCCATGAGGTGCCATGTTGAACTACCAGTGACCAGTATGAGAGAGTGAGAGCGATAACACCAAACTTAACACACCTGCTCCCCATTCATACATAAGACCTTGTAACACTAAGGAGTCAAATGACAGAAAATGGCTAATTGGGCCCAATTTGGACATTTTCACTTAGATCTGTACTCACTTTTGTTGCCAGCGGCTTAGACATTAATGGCTGTGTGTTGAGTTATTTTGAAGGGACAGCAAATGTACACTGTTATACAAGCTGTACACTCACTACTGCTACTCACTATAAAGATATAATAAAATATTTACAAAAATGTAAGGGGTGCACTCACTTTTGTAACATACTGAATATGTATATATATTTTTTAGCAGAGACCCTATAGAATAAAATGGTGGTCCCTGCAATTTTTTTTTTTTTAGAGCAACTCTTCTCCATTTTATTAAAGTATGCTCCCCTTTTTTGTAGTAATCATTTTTTTTTTTTTTTTATAAATTTTTATTGGTTTTCATACAAGAAACAAGAATACAGTTAACAATGTTTATATAGGTTGCAAGGGTGGTAAACAGATATTTTCCTAGGTGTTATTGCAACTAAAACACTATATCGATTACACATTTTCCCTGCAATTTTTTATGTCACACGGTATTTGCGCAGTAGTCATCCATAGACAATGCTTTAAAATTTTTTACAGGTTACCAGTTTAGAGTAACAAGGAAGGTCTAGTGCTAGAATTATTGCTCTCACTATAACTTTCGCAGCAATACCTTACATGTGTGGTGTGAACAACATTTACATACAGTATGTATGTGTGACCTACATATGTGTTTGCCTCTGCACGTATGCACAGGGGGAGCTTAAAAAAAATGTTTTTATTTTATTTAAAAAATGCATTTTTTCACTGTCTCTTTAATTTTTTTTATCACTTTTATTCCTATCACAAGAAATGTAAACATCCCTAGATAGAAACAAAGCATGACAGGTATTCTTTATGGAGATATCTGACCTCAGATCTCTCCTCTACCTTTGAAAGCATGAGATAAAAAAAAAAAAAAAAACATTGATCTCATGCTTTCAAGAGAAAAAGGCAGTGTTTACATCTGCCCTAACCGGAAGTGAAGAAAATGGTTTTCGCTTCTGGTCTCCTAGATCATAGTGGGTATTGGAGATGATCCAGTCTCCAAACACCTCTATTGTAAGCCATGGCAGCCATAGCCACCAGATTGGGGAGGCACTTTAGGGCAACTGGAGGAAAGAGACTCCTTCCACTGCTTGTAATAGCAATTCAGCAGCTAATTAGCTGCTAGTATTGCGTTTACTTGTTAGAGCATCGCAAGCTCTAAAAAAACAATACTGGGTTTATGGCTGACAGCTGCAGCCCCAACCCCCCAATAAAAACACTTGCAGTCAATCATGCACATGTATGTCATTTGGCGTCAAGTGGTTAAGCTTAGGGAGAAACCAGGTAAAATACTATACAATCAGTATAAGTTAACTACATCTAGCCAAAAACTAAATTGATATAGCTGCCCCTGTTTAGGTCAAGGAGAGCTGTCCCCTCAAAATAACTCAACACACATTAATGTCTAAACAGCTGGCAATAAAAGTGAGTACACCCCTAAGTGAACATGTCCAAACTGGGCCCAAGTGTCAATATTTTGTGTGGCCACCATTATTTTCCACCACTGCCTTAAAGTGATTGTAAAGGCTCACTTTTAAAAAACAAAACAAAAACAAACCATGGCGTGGCGGTCGGACAAGTGCTGGGCCGGACATGCTGGTGCGAAATCAACGTGTTCACGTGGTTACCTGAAGGATGGTGGCGGTCACTGGGTCGGACTTTAAGTACGGTAGGACGTGAGGGCTCGGTGGACAGACGAGATGGTCCCCGAGGGCTCAGTCCCATCATTCCCTCCAACGGATGACGTATTCAGTCTGAGCAGGTGGTCCATACACTGTCGTCTTCTCCCTGGGCTCTTCTTCTCCTAAGCCCGACGAGACATGTTTAGGTTGACGTGTCTCGTCCATTCATATTGTACAAACAAAAACAAAACAAAAAATTTTCACTCGGAAATGTTAGTGAAATTCCGTCACCACCTTTTATTACCACCGGTGTGTTTTATAACTGTGAACCCGGGTCAAACCTGT
>BLSH010260641.1:141331-169985 GCA_018402905.1 Glandirana rugosa
GGTTCTGTATTTGTTCTCTCGTCGCGGAGATTCACGTTATGGAAGAAATTACTATTTCCCATATTCATTTAGATTTA
Organism: Glandirana rugosa; assembly: GCA_018402905.1. Taxonomy (NCBI): domain Eukaryota; kingdom Metazoa; phylum Chordata; class Amphibia; order Anura; family Ranidae; genus Glandirana; species Glandirana rugosa. The sequence goes on from BLSH010260641.1 coordinate 141,409, forward strand.
CTTATACCCTTTATCATTAAAGAAGGTATTGCACTTAGAGGCGCTGCTCTCTTGTTTATGTCTTGGTCTACAGAGTCTTCCTGCTCCGTTTAGCCGGCTGCCTTGAACTGCACACCTCCTCCGGACTTTGCCCATGGACTTCCTTGGGACCTTCTTTCCCTCTGCCCATGTTTACCCTCTACATGCCAGAGTGGTATGAGAGCTATTTCTACATGTTTTGGTTAGAGTGACATGTGAGCGCAGTATTATTTGTTGTTATGCATGCCAGATAGAGCAGAGGAGGAAACTGAAGGTGAGGCGGCACAACCCCAAGGAGGCCGACATCAAGAAAGAGTAGAGAGCAGCCACCCTATTCCATCACATTCTGCAGCTGTTATCTCCCGGACCACTTCCCAACGCTCAGCTGTCTGGGCCTTTTTCAGCATATCTGCAGCAGATCACACTGTTGCTATCTGCAAACTGTGTCTCAGGCACATCAAACATGGCAAAAACACCAGTAATTTGTGTTACACATGCCTAACAAGGCATGTAATGTCCAACCACTCAGCCTGTTGGCAAGAGCACCTAAAAGCCACACAAAAGTGGCACAAATTTGTCCCTCCTCCTTCTTACCCACTTCAGTCTGCCCCTGCTATACTGAGTTGTAACCTCTCAGCAGCCTCCACTGACAGGGATAATGGTATAGCACAGGGTGTCCCAGGTCCTGGCAGCGCATCTGCCAGTAGCACACCACCAGCTGTAGAATGTAGCCGGCAAATTTTTATGCCCCATCTGCTGCAGCGTAAAAAAAGTACAGTCCCTGATACCCACATGCCCAACATCTAAATGCAAGCTTGTCAAAGCTGCTGGCTCTCCAACTTCTGCCTTTCAGCCCGATGGATTCTGCCCCCTTTCCGTGAATTTGCACAATGTGCTGTACCACAATGGCAGGTTCCCAGTCGCTACTACTTTTCACGGAAGGATGTTCCATCACTCTACCATCACGTGGCAGGGAATGTTCTGGCATCCTTGGGCAAGGAAATCAGCCGCAAAATCCACCTTACTGTTGACACGTGGTGCAGCAAGCATGAGCAAGGATAATATATTTAGTTCACAGAACACTGGGTAACGCTGCTTGCAACTCGGAAGGATGCAGGACAGGACTCGGTGCTGCAGCTTGTTGTGCTCCCACATTTCCATACAGCTGGTGGCGATGATGTCAGACCTGTGATCTCTACTCCCTCCTCCTCCTTCACCACCTCCATGCCCTCCTCTGCAGAATTGTTCTATGAACATCAGGTACCCCCTAAGTCCCTAGGTCCAAAAGGCTATTCCATGAGTTAGGCAAAAGGTACCATGCAGTGCTTCAGCTGGTGTGTCTAGGGGACAGCAACCACACCAGAGCAGAGATTCTAGCAGCTCTGCAGGGACAGGCCCAGAGGTGGTTCACACCACGCCAGCTGGAGCCAGGAATGGTGGTGTGCGATAATGGCTCTAACCTCCTGTCAGCCCTCAGACAGGGAAAGTTGACACGTGTGCCATTCCTGGCACACGTCTTCCATTTGGTAGTGCAGCGTTTCCTAAATACGTACCCAGGGATAGAAGATGTGCTAAAGCTAGCCAAAAGAGTCTGTAGCCATTTCAGGCGGTCATACACAGCCAGTGCTCGGTTGGCTGAAATTGAGTGGGAATTCCACCTGCCCATAAACCGCCTGATTTGTGACATGCCCACCAGGTGGAACTCAACTTTGGCAATGCCGCAGCAGCTATACATGCAGCAGAGGGCCGACAACAAGTACCTGTGCCAGTACGGTACGATGACAGCCTCAGGCCGCCTCAGCTTTTTTTCCCCACGCCAATTGCTGATTATTAAGGATGCATGCACTGTACTGTCACCATTTGAGGAGGCCACAAGGATGGTGAGCCATGACAGTGCATGCATCAGTGACACAATCCCTGTTGACTTCCTGCTGGAGCAGACTCTGCATTGCATTGTGGACAGGGCACTGGAGGCAGAGCAGCAGGAGGAAGAGGAGGACTTCCTTTCCTCTCAAGGCCCACTTTATCCAGACACCATCATTCCTATGTCACAGAACACACATGAGAAGAGAGGGCAGGAGGAAGATTGTGGCAGTTTCATAAGCTTAAAAGAAGAGGAAGACATGCGTCAATCTGTAAGCGATGGCTTTCCAACCCCAGGACCCTTGGGAGTAGTACGTGCCTGGGAGGACGAAGTTCCAGATGCTGTCATCCTGAGTGACCCCGAGGAGTTTGCTTCTCAAGCCTCTGCAAATTTGAGGTGCATGGGCAACCTCATGCTTCAAAGCCTGCGAAAGGAACCAAGAATACGTGGCATAAAGGAGAAGGAACATAGAAAACATAGTTTTGAGGCTTCTGTTGGTCAAAAGAGGAGCGTTGGAGAAAGCGCCCGCCGAAGTGATGCCTTTCAGCATGCCTGATGCCGATGTCACTGATTAAGTGTTTTTTGGATGTGGAATCTCTGCAGGACTTTGAGGCTGCCTAGCTTTGAGGGTGTTCAATAATTTCATCTGGAAGAATGTTTTTGGTATAGGTTTCATGGGCACAATTAACACCCAAAGACCAATTTTTCAGCACTTGTTTGACAGGTGCATATCATTGCAATTTTTTTTTTTGCCTTCATCAAGAGCACCTCTATAGGGTTACGGTGGGAAGGCGCCACCGTACCCAAAGACCAATTTTTCTGCACCTGTTTGACAGGTGCATATCATTGCAATTTTTTACAGCAAGGCCAATTCTTGCTTTCATCAAGAGTACCTCTATAGGGTTACGGTGGGAAGGCACCACCAACATCCAAAGAGCAATTTTTCTGCACTTGTTTGACAGGTGCATATCATTGCAATTTTTTACAGCAAGGTCAATTCTTGCTTTCATCAAGTGTACCTCTATAGGGTTACGGTGGGAAGGCACCACTGACACCCAAAGACCAATTTTTCTGCACCTGTTTGACAGGTGGATACCATTGCAATTTTTTACAGCAAGGGCAATTCTTGCTTTCATCAAGAGTAACTCTATAGGGTTATGTTGGGAAGGCGCCACCAACACCCAAATTTTTCTGCAAGTTTGACAGGTGCATATCATTGCAATTGTTTTTTACAGAAAGGCCAATTCTTGCCTTCATGAAAAGCACCTCTGTAGGGTTATGGTGGGACGGCACCACCGACGCCCAAAGCCCAATTTTTCCGCACCCGTTACTTCTATCCAAAGTCAAAGTGACACCAGAATTTACCCAAAAAAAATCTCTAATCTTGTTCCCAGTGCACTACATTGTGGCCTCATCATACACACTGGCTCCCCAGCTGTTGCTGAGGAAAATAAAGGCAGCTTGCAGGGAAAATGTCTTTTTTTTTGGCTTTATAAATGCAATTATTGCTGCAGCAGATTCTAGACATGGTACAAATCTGCCATTTTACAGGTAGACTAAGGGGACTCCCCAGGCACTATATTGGAAGGATTTTTTCATTTTTATGCTTTCACTTTAAAAATAAAAAAAATCACTGCACATTTAAAAATTACATTTTTTACAAACTTTTTTTTCATTGATACATGTCCTCCAGGGCAGGATCCAGACCCCTATAACCATTGTATGCCCAATTACTTGCATCTAAGCATTCAAAATGGGCACTTTTGATTTTTGACTTTCGGGTCTCATTAACTTTAATGGGGTTCGGATCCAAACTTTCGCAATGTTCAAACGTTCTGGTGCGAACTGAACAAGGGTCCATTCGGCTCATCCCTATTCACCAGCAGCATCTTCAAGTAAGGAAGTGTTACAAACCATGGCCTACCAAAAGCACAAAATCCATTCATTTATAGAGAAAATGACACCTGAAAATCAGGAGAAAGTTGTCCAAGCTCTTGCAAGGCCAATATCTGCTTCTGGATCAGCATTGTCCATAACTGAAAATACATATTGGTAAGAAGATTTTAAATTATTATGAAGGAAAGGTGGTGGTTACCTGTTCTCAGGTATAGGTAAAATATTCTTAACATATACAGTCCTTGTTTTTCCATTTGTAATAAAAAATAAGATTTTAAAAAGCAAGTTTAGTTTATTTACTAAATAAGCTGTACCTTTATTTCAAGCATAATACTTTTACATACACTGCATTTCACATTTCCAATTAATAAAATCATTTTCAATTTGTAAGACTACACCACACTGATTTTTCAATTTTTCCATAAAAAACAGGGAAAAATGTTTGTTTTTTTTTTTACCATGGCTTCAACATTTGTTGCATGTCTAAACCTAACACATGGTTACTAGCTAAAATTTGTATACTTCTTTCCCGTTATACAAATGATTTATTTTTATTTTCACTGAGATTGAACATTACACATCTGAAAATCATCAAACTTTATCTGTGTCCTAGAAAGATGATTTCTTGGAATAATAGATAGCAGCAGATTAATCTTAACTCAGATGAACTGCATTATTTAATATGTTAAACTGGCAAGGACGTGACGGTCAGCACTCAGTGGTGTCTTCTGTCCCTCAGACAGAGGCCAATTTAATATAGGCTACAGAAACATTACAGGAATTGCTACAAAGGCCTCACATGCCTCTCATTACACGCTGTCCACATTCTCTTTTATCATTATGGAAAACTTGCTTGTTGCTGAAAATAAAATGCACAGGTTCTTCAGGTCAAATTAAGCTATGCTGGAATCAATTTATTATGCATGCTGAACATATAGCCAGTGCATAAGTGAAGCAGCATGATGTTTCCCAGTAGACAAAATGACCGTGGTATGAATATCTGATTTCTTTGTGTCTTGTCAAGAGAGAAAGGCAATCACTCACAAGAAAAAAGTATTCTTGACAGTTCAGGAGATAAAAAAAGAGAACCCAGAACTGCCAATGCAACAGTTTTCCTTCACTGTGGAAAGGGCAGGGCCGTCTTTAAGGCAGGGCAAAAGGGGCAGCTGCCCTGGGACCTGTCATTATTGTGGGGCCCAAAGCAGCTGTGTCATACTTGCCAACTATCCTGGTTTAAATTCCATTATCCCTTGAAGTTTTAGTCCTGTGCGGTGTCCCGATATCTAAGTGTGAAGTGCTGCTACTAATGCTACCCAGCTCTGCCCTATTGTTGTGTATAGATGACTCACATTCAGACTCTGTGTTTACATGTAAATAACCAGCATTGATATGTAAATAGTGGTGGCATTCATATGTAAATAGTGGTGGCCGGCAGCATTCATATGTAAATAGAGGTGGCATTCATGAAAGTCTTGCCTGCAACTGTGGTCATTAAGCCTAACATCAGCTTGTTCTGCAAAGGTAAGTAAGTAAATTAGTGGGGGGGGTAGTGTGGGGTGTGCAGAGGTAGGCAGAGAAGGAGTTACAGTTTGGGGTGCACAGGTGAGCAAGGAGGTAAGGAAGGTGCAAAGATGAGCAGAGGAGGCAGGTAGATTTAAAGGGGGGAGGGATGGAGTGTAGAGGATGGGGAAGTTTGGGATGCAGAGGTTAGCAGGGGGTCATTTCAATGGGCTGCTCTATGTGCAAGAAATGCAGAACAAAAGTCCCTAACCCTTTTTCAAAATCACACGGTGCCACAGCACATGTCAGCAGATGCGTGAGGGTGTCATTAACAATTGATGGCACTGCTGTGTATCTGGTAAAGGGTAGCACGTTTCTGTGGTGTCAGGAATGCGACTTTGCGTTCCCCAGTCCATGGTGTGCAGGCAGTGAGGAGATGATGTGCTGTAATCTCTAGCAACCAATCAACAAGCAGAAATTATGTGCTGTAACCTATAGCAACTAATCAGTGAGCCGTAATGTGTGCTGTAACCTCTAGCAACCAGTCAGTAAGTGGTAATGATATGCTGTAACCTCTGATAAGCAATCGCAATCGATGCCTGAACTGATTCTGTGAACTGATTTTGAGTTTAGCTGCTATTTATTGTATGTCTCAGAGCAGGTGGAGAGCGAAATTGCATGGGGGAGGCCCTAGAAGATGTTTGCCCAGGGTCCAATCAATATTAAAGACGACCCTGGGAGAGGATGTTACAGATCTAATTTCTATCCAATAAAAAAAACTATAAGGGGTGTGTTCGAGGTGTGCCCGAGTAGTTTATTATACCCAGGGCTTTTTTTCAGCGGGAACGTGGGGGAAAGCAGTTCCGACCAGAGACGTAATAAGAACCTTCAGGGCCCCGGTGCAGGAAATTATGAAGGGCCCCCTGACCCCTGGCCACGGCCCTTCCCTCTGATCCTGAGGCCCTTTACTCGCATTGTGAGTGCTATTATTATGGTACCGAAGCAGGGCCCTTTCACAAGTTCTGCAGCAGGCCCCCTTTCTGCCATTTTCGGGCCTCCCCATGATGGTGAAATGCCAGGGTCCGGTCACAATTGCAACCTTTGAAATCCTCACAATGTAGATAGATAAAAAGAGATGACGGCTTTTGAGCCAAAACGCGTCGGGTTCCCAGACTCCTTCTGTCACATTGGTTTTATCATAAGAGCTCTTTTTATCTATCTACATTGTGAGTATCACTAATCCCTTTGCTTGAAATAAAATTTTATAAGCGGTATTACACTATTGTGGTTTTTCCCTCTCATATTATTCATGGTGAGTGCTGGATTAACCCGAGAAGTGTCGCTGTGAGGAATTGGAGCCATCTACTTGGACAGGAATCCCCTTCCTTTCCCCCCCTTCCTGCCTTCTCGGCCAGTGGACGTCTGTGCATCTGCACCTGAGTTGGATTTGACATCTGCGCAATATCTACCAGATTCTGGTAAGCTTACATCTATTACCTGTTAAGTGGATTCTTGCGTGACATCTTGTTGGTTCAAGAACATTTGTAACAGTACAGATTTGGACAATGCCTGATACTATACATAGAGAAAAGTGTGTTACATTTTGATGAATGGGTTTTTTGGACTAGTGTGTTTTATATTTCTAGGACTTTCCACCCATTTGTTTCTCCTTGGGAGTCCAACCATTGGAACTGCTTTTTATTTCTGGGACTATCCACCCATTTGTTTCTCCTTAGGAGTCCAACCCTTAGAACTACATTTTACACATTTTCCTCCCTTTTGGCGCTGCATTTGTGTTGAAAATAATTTTGGACAATTTGATCAGTTGTTTTGCGAGCAGCCAAAATCATATTTGAGGTTTAATATTTACGTCTCCTAGGTACTAAGTGAGCGTGGGCAATTATATATATTTTTAGACTGTAAACAACTGCTTTGTTTGTATGTTTAACTTTTGTAAGCTTATATATTTTTTGGACGTTAAAGTGGAAGTTCAGCCTAGCTTTCAGCTAAACCTAAAACTAAACCTACTTTCAGCCACATTCTAAACCTAATCTTTCTAGCACTTGAAAAGAAAAAATCGCTATAGATACCTTTTCTGAATCCAGTCCAGTCTCCAGTGACTGCTGCTGTGTAGAGAGAGAAAGCCGACAACGGCTGGGAAATGCCTGGGAAGTTACGTCACCCATAGACTTACTATGGGGCTTCCGTTGTCGGCTGCCTCTCCTACACACTCCCACACAATGAAGCTGCCATTGACTGCTCAGTGTGGAACCAGACTGGAGTGGCTGCAGGATAGATACATATAACGATCTCTTCTTTACAGGGCTAGATATATTAGGCTTAGAATGTGGCAGAGAGTAGGTTTAGCTTTAGATTTTGGCTGAACTTCCATTTTAAATAAAAAAAGATATGATGGCTTTTTGATTGCTCTAAATCGGAAGAGATAGAGCAAACCTGTTACTGTATACGGCATGTATGCAAGAACTCTGTAGGTGGAAGTGACTGGGTGAGCTAAAGTTTTAGCCACTTGTAGCCGGGTGCCCACCGGCTTGTGAAGTTCCTGCTGCTTTACCCCCTGCCAGAGTGGAGCTGTGTGCAAGGAGCACCGAGCTGTGTCCATTAGAGACGGCTCCTCTACTCATTGCTGCTGTATTACAGGGGCGGCTCTGTGTGTAGTCTCTTCCCCCGCTCATCCCCTGCCATTGGGAGCTGTGTGTGTTTGCTGAAAAAGAAGAGCAGCTGCAGGCTCTGTGTGGCTTTCTCTCCCCGCTGGGATCTGTGTTGCAAGCTCAGGTGCTGCTCACTTCTCTGCCCTCCCACCTAGCAGTCGGATTGGATCCTATCAGAGGCAGGGCCAGATTAACGTAGGGGCTATTGGAGCTGCAGCTCCAGGCCCCTACCTTAATATAGGCTCAGCCGCCCAAGAACTTTTCCCTGGCACCATGGTGCCGCCACTCTGCCCACCACTGCCCAGTGTCCACTGCTGTAAAAGTTATTGGTGCAAGCACAGGCCCCAGCAGAGGAGGTGGATGTAACTTCCTCAGCACCAGGCCCATGATGCTCTTAATCCAGCCCTGATCAGAGGGCAGGAGAGAGACAGCCAATGGGGGCATCAGAGAGGACTCACTGTGCAGGTGCCATGGATAATGGGAACTGTAGTTCTTAAAGGGGTGCTGCACAATACTTGCTAATGAAGGTGAACAGGTGAAATAGGTGAGCTTCACTGTTTTTCCAGGCAGATTGTTCCTGATTGGGGGCAATCCAGTGAAGAGAGCAGTGTCCAGACCTGTTGTTGGGGTCTGTGGCTCACATCTGAGGGATAGAAGCCATTAGAGATGACCTGTTGCCTGTTTCCCCACATCAGGGAGAGGGGACAGACCTGCACCTTAGCCTGCTGGAGCTGCCTTCAGAGACTGAGTGGAGAGAGAGTTGCTGCACCTTCAGGATCTGAGCTGAGAGACGGTGGCCTGTGTGAGAATTTGGAACTTGATTGCTGGGAACTGCTGATCGCCAAGCCATTGGCGCCTGCCAGAAATTGGTGAACTGTACTACAGTGGATTGGGGTTTAAAGAACAATGAGCATTGATTGATCTTGAAAATCTGTTTTCAGAGAGTGATATTGAATCAGATGATTCCACTGATTCAGAGAGAGTGTGCAGTGTTTCTATACAGGTGCCCTCTCTGTTCTATCCGGTACAATCCAGAACCCCTGAAATGGATACATTTCAAAAATTGTTGGAAGGAGAACTCTTTCTCCTGGCATCAGAAATTTCTCCACATCCTAAAATTTTGCATGATAATCTGACTGTTGGGGAGAGAATCGCTCTCAACAATTGATGGAGGTCATTCGCAATGCGGATAGAGGGGGAGCAGTTGTCATCCTCAACACTCATGATTATAGGGATGAAGCTTTAAGACGGTTATCAGACACCAAGACTTACATTAAACTTAAATCTGATCCTGCTAAAAAATATAAAGGCCTTCTAACCTCACTCATTAGGAAAGAAGCAGAACAGGGAGTCTTTTCTCCTAAGGAAGCCGAGACATTGATCCCTGATTTTCCTATCATTCCCACCTTCCACCAAGGTTCATAAGGGGACCACTGCCCCACTGGGGAGACCCATTGTTTCGGGCATTGGTTCCCTCAATGAACACTTGGGCCAGTGGGTGGATGGGCAATTACAACATATTGTCCAAAATTTACCCGGTTTTCTTAGGGATACGAACCATTTATTGTAAATCATGGACCATTTTGTGTGGCAGGACGATTATATGTGGGTCTCTTGTGATGTCTCGAGTTTATATTCGTCTATACCACACGATCTGGCCCTTTTCTCTCTATCATTTTGGTTGGAACATTCCACTGCCCTGTCATTGGATACCCGTCAGTTTATATTAGAATCACTGGATTTTTTACTCTCACACAATTATTTTTTGTTTGATGGTGTCTTTTATCTCCAAAGATGTGGGCCGCGATGGGTGCCAAATTTTCTTCCTCACTCGCCAAACTATTTATGGGGTGGTGGGAGAGGCCCCACATCTTTGGAGATATTAACTCTTTCAGGAATCAGATTGTCATGTATTATAGGTATATAGACGATCTGATCCTGGTGTGTAAAAAGAGTTTGGATATTGAGGTTTTTTTCAGCTACTTAACCACTTGCCGACCGCCAACCGCAGGTTGACGGCGACAAGGTGGTTCGTTATCGCAAATCGCCGATATACGACGGCGCCTGCAATAACGCGCACTGTGAGCGCGCGCGCGCCACCGGAGGCGCGCCCGCGCGCTCACTGTGTTCAGGGAGGGCCAAGGAGCGGGTGCGGCAGCTTCGATTGCCGCCGGCTACCCGCGATGGCCCCCCCGGAGTGAAAGAACGGAGGTCCGTGTAAGTAAACACAGACCTCCGTTCTGTGAAGGGGGAAGGGCTGTGATCGCAGCCTTCCTGTATATGGAGGCTGTGACCACTTCCCTTCCCCAGCTAGGGCAGTCCCCCCACAGTTGGAACACGCCCAGGGAACATAGTTAACCCTTAGAGTGCCCCCTGCAGGTTAACCCCTTCACTGCCAATGGCATTTACACAGTAATCAGTGCATTTTTATAGCACTGATCGCTGTATAAATGCCAATGGTCCCAAAAAAGTGTCAAAATGGTCCGACATGTCCGCTGAAATATCGCAGTACCGCTAAAAATCGCAGATCGCCGCCATTACTAGTAAAAAGAAAAAAAAAACCCCAAAAATGAATTCTCATCATCCATAAACGCGGCCACTTTTGCGCAAACCAATCAATAGTCGCCGATTGCAATTTTTTTTAATCGCAAATATGAGGAAGAATATAAATCGGCCAAAAACGGTGAAAAAAAAATGTTTTTTTATATTTTTTTTTTTTTGGATTTGTATTTTAGCAAAAAGTAAGAAATTTGGGTTTTTTTGCAAAATTGTCGCTCTTCTTTTGTTTATAGCGGCGATCAGAAATTACGCAGTGGTGATCAAATACCACCAAAAGAAAGCTCTGTTTGTGGGAAAAAAAGGACGCAAATTTCGTTTGGGTACAACGCCGCACGACTGCGCAATTTGCAGCGACGCAGCGCCGAATCGCAAAAAGGGCTCCGGTCCTAAAGCTGGAAATCCTTCCGGGGCTGAAGTGGTTAAATGACAATGCATGTAACCCCCATTTCACTGGCTGTAGCAGTATTGGAACAGTTAACTTTTTGGATGTACAGTTGAGCCACAGTGAAAGGAGGATACTGCGTCGCCTATAAAGGAAACCTATGGCTGGTAATAGTTGTTACATGCTAGTTCCAGGCATCCAACTCACACTATTAAAAATATCCCTGTAGGGCAGTTTCTTAGACTATGATGCATCTGTAGCAAACAGTTAGTGTTTGAAAGTGAGTCTTCCAAACTATATAAAAGGTTTTTGGATAGGGGATATCCCAAGTGGTCCTTGGATAGGGCACTTAACATAGCGTCCAAAAAAGATAGAAAGATTCTATTGAAAGGGTGCAGAAGGAATGAGAATTCCCCGGATTTGACATATTCACGCCCACATTTGGTGCTAGCACATAGCATCGAATTTGGGCCCATTAAACACATCATTAATAAACATTTACCCGTCTTGCTTGATGACCAGATTTGTGCACAATTGTTGGACAAAGGGGACAACATAATAGCCAGAAGGGCGAAAACCTTAGGCAATTATTTATCCCCCAACTGTTTTTCACACAAGGACACTTCCACACATTCCCTCACTTGGTTATGTTGTAGGGGTAACTTTAAGTGTGCTGCCCGAGACTGTCCATGTTGCCCCCATGTGCTGCGAGGGGATACATTTAGCTGTACAGTGGATGGCAGACGATACAACATAGATACATTTTATAACTGCAATACGACCTATGGGATATATGCCATCTCCTGCACAGAGTGTTCCATCCAATATGTGGGTAGAACCACTCGTAGATTGAGAGACAGGTTTCGTGAACATTTATCTGATATTAAAACCAATAGATCCACAAATGTGGCACGCCACTTTAATTTAATACATAATGGAAATCCAGCGTTTTTGTGTGTACAAGTGATTGAAAAAATAAAGACTCCATGTTACACATTTTTATGAAGGTTAACATCATTACATCATGTTCCCATATACATTTCTTGTACACAGCAGGATCTTTTGACAAAATGCAATATAATTTTTTTTTTTGCATTTTGTTCTTTCATTCAATTGCCTCAATTGAGGCTGCATCTGGTCACTATACATATAATATTTTTTTCTTATATTTTCATCTACATTATACCATGTTCCATTATTTCTTTCCCATTAGTCTAAACATGCGTTTGATGTATAACGTAGAAAAATGCTACTCAGGTTCTTTGTTTCATTTCTTCTTTTTTCCTTTTTGCTCACACACATGTGGGGTATATTGTATACTGAATGCACATGTATAAAGAAATAATAGATATCAACAAACAAAGGGTTAGACACCCTTGTTTGTCACCGATGTGGAGAATGACAGTTACTTATATTTATGGGTCTTATTACAGGCGCTCCAGTCAATTGTATTTATTGTGCATTTTTCTGTCTTTATCGTGTTCTCCCGTACATTCTCCCCACCGTTGGAGCACTTTTTTCTTTTTCTTCTTCTTTTTCCCTCCAGTCTTTTTCCCAATTCCCATTCAAAATTAGCAAGCAGCTGATAATATTATTTGAGAATGGAGATTGAGGTGCATGGAGAGTGCGGGACTCACTTTTGTGTTTATGTTTCCGCAGACCTGTTGTACTTTGGCTTTTCCCACTCATCCGTTTTCCTTATTGGTTTTTCTTACTGATATTATATATATATTTCTATACATAAGAATCCAATGTTGTGGCCTTTTTTTACGCATATGAAGGATGGTGGTGGAGGACAATGTGGGAAACTTTTTTCTATTTAGTGCGGGAGTTGTTTCTTTCAACTCCCGCACTAATTCTTTACTTGTATGAAACTATACCATGGAGGTATTCATGTGTTTGCCTATAAATGATTTTACTTTGCATGTCACCCAGGGTATAGCAGAGTGTTCTTGTCTTCATAATAATTACACATTTTAATAGGTTTCTAGTGAAACTTTGTTTTTATTTGACTGTTCACTTTGGGGATATTCATGTATATGTTTTCCACTCTCAACATTTGATACGTCCATGGGTTAAAGGTGCAATTAGTGCCGGTAGCAGATTTACACCTGTGATTGTTTATATTAAGGTATCTCTATCGGCTAGTCAGTATGATAAAGCGAACGAAGGTTCGTGAAACGCGTTAATCCATCTGCACATTTCTGCCATGCCTTGTATGTTCCTGCCTGTACATTTATGGATGTTATCTTGAAACTTTGGAATTTTCAATAAAATCACTATTTAAGCTTCCCCTCTACTGAGTGCCGTCACAACTTTTTTTGGATTGAATCATTGCACAGACTGTGGACTAGATGGGCACCTGGAGGTCAGGTGATTACCCATTCACCTGAGCGGCTATCTCTTTCTTCATGCTTGTTGAACTGAACTACATGCCCAAGCTGCTCCTACTTAGTGACTTAGTCTTTGTGATCTACTAAAGGGACAGTGCACCACCTAAAGGGCCCCACTGTAAGCCACTGAACATTAAATATTAGGTGGTAGGTACTTTCAGCCACCTTCACGGGTACCCCTGTCACTAGAGAAGCAAACACCCACACGCCATAGGGGTTACATGCATAGCGTGTGCACAAGGACCCATTTACCTTTTGTTAGTTATTTAATGCCACTACAGAGACACTAATTTTTGCACCTGTTGTAGTTAAACTTAACATTGCTATAGCCATTAAGTGCCAGTTAGCATGCCACTGACGATATTTCTCTTATGTGTGTGTAATTGTCTGTTTGTTGATTTATACCATGTTGCTTTGAATTGCCATAATATATTCAATCGATCTACCGGTAAGCTGCTTGTGGCCTTATTCTGTGCTTCCTCATAGAGTGTTAGCTTACTAACTCTTAAGTAGAGTTGAGCGAACACCTGGATGTTTGGGTTCGGCGGGTTCGGCCGAACTTCGCGGAAATGTTCGGGTTAGGTACCGAACGTTACCCGAACTTGACCCCGAACCCCATTGAAGTCAATGGGGACCCGAACGTTTCGGCACAAAAATGGCTGTAAAAAAGTCCTGGCAAGTGCTAGAGGGCTGCAAAAGGAAGACAAATGGGAGATGTTAATAGATCTGCAATCTGTCCCTCAAAGCAGTAGTAATCTCTACCTAGTCCAGTATCAGATCGTTCTGTAATCAGATCGTTCTGTAATGCAGGATGAGAGATCGTTCTGTAATCAGATCGTTCTGTAAAGCAGGATGAGTGTTATTAGATCTGTAATCTGTCTCTCAAAGCAGTAGTAGTAATCTCTGCCTAGTTATTATCACTGCAATCTGTCCCTCACAGTAGTAGTAGTAATCTCTACCTAGTTATTAGATCTGCAATCTTTCCCTCACAATCTGTCCCTCACAGCGCCGGCAGCATCCTCTCCCTACACTAACCTGAGAGCATGTGATATGCAGTACTGTGACTCCAGCCTCATATAGAGGCTGGGTCACATGATGCACTGGCCAATCACAGCCATGCCATTAGTAGGCATGGCTGTGATGGCTTCTAGGGAAAACCAGTGAAACGCTTGTTGATTGGCTGCTCTGCAGCTATTCAACATGCGTGATAAAATACCAGAACCCAGAACCCGAACCCGGACTTTTTCTCAAACGTTCGGGTTCGGAACACAGACACCCGAAAGTTCGGTACGCACCCGAACATTACAGTTCGGGCTCGCTCAACTCTACTCTTAAGTCACACAGGTGTAAACTACTTTTAATCTATGACCAAGTGTTTCAGAGGGGACAGAGCAGGTAAAAGAGATGTGGCAGGGGGTGTGTCCTAGTCCTAGCCGAGTCGCATGGAAGCCTGAGAGAGGAGCTCCTGTGTCCCACGGCCTCTCATAGCAAATCCGAGCTATGTTTTCAGCCCAGGCACCCACCGTTATTGCGGAAAAAGACACCCAAAGTAACGAGGGGCTGGTCGGGGGAAAAATGCGCCTGTGCAGCCCTGAAAACTGATGGATTTCTTCCCCAGGGCAAGGGAGAAGGCAAGATGGCACCGGATCACCTCACACTGATACACAGGGCATGGCAGGGAGCACAGCACACATCAGCAGCGGCGCTGTGAACATCTCACAAGGAGAATCAGAACCCTGTGAGGACATTGCAGACCTTCAATCTCCTCAAAAGGTCCCGCAGAAACGACCAGCTTCTTCACCTCTACAATCACTGCTGTCCAGACCACATGTGAGTAAAAAGCCAAATCTTTCCCCAGCAGTTACACCGCTGCCTGACACTGAATTTGACAACCCCCTAGAGGAATTCCCTGCCTCAGGCAAGCCAGCATCTACCTCATAAATTAGACACAGGCTGCAATCCTTATACTTGGGCATACAGAACAACATTGACACAGCTATCAGACATACCCAAGAAGACTAGATCACTCACACTGCAGAACGCACAGAGGATCTTGAAATCAAAGTAGGAGAATTAGTGTCAGCACACAATGACATGGTGGGCACTTACCAGGACCAAGCACAAGACATACAGAGACTCAAAGATAAAATAGCAGATTTAGAGGATAGGTCCCGCAGGAACAATGTTAAAATAAGGGGGATCCCCGAATCTGTGACACAAGCCGAGCTTGTGGGATATCTACAAACGCTGTTCAGAAAAATCCTGCCATTGGCTTCTAAACAGGATCCCCTCATAGACCAGGCACACCGGCTGGTTAAACCCAGGTTTTTCCCAGGCTCCATCCCATGAGATGTTATTGCCCGTATACATTTTTATCACATTAAAGACATGCTCATGTCCACTGCAAGGAAAATGAAAACTCTCCGTGAACCATTCTCTCGGTTTGCAATTTTTGCTGATATATCCCAAGCCACTGCAGCAAGAAGGTGGAAATTCTAACCCATAACTGAATCCTCAAGAGCACAACAAATCAAATATAGTTGGGGACACCCTACAAAGCTCCTTTTGACATATCAGTCTAAACTGATCCCCATTATGACACCAAACGATGGCCTGAAATATCTCTCAAAATTAACTACCCCCCCCCATACCAAGAAATACCAAGCCCAGCACCTATCTAAGAATTGGGAGACTGCTCCCTCATCAAAACCCAGCAACTGCCTTGGACGCTGACAACCCTTTCCCACACAAATCTCTTTCCAGATGAGCGGAAAGTGGTTCAATTATTCCTATTACAAGTTTTAGTTTTCACCTTCGGAATGCTGAACCTGCCAAGCAGAGTTCACAATGTCTACATGACACATGAAGCGAATAGTTTATCATATTTTCTGAAGTTGCTTAAAGTTTTTCTTAAAAATGTATTTTTTGTTTTCTTCTATTGAATATCTATCAATGTAGTTTTGGTACCAACTTAATATTGCCTGTATTTCAACTATGCACCCTTTTTCCATTAGCCTCCTAGCAGACATCTCCAAGCACGCCCATATATCCCAATGGTTAACATAACCTCTAACGCCAAATGTCTCAACACTCCCTATAAAAGATCCGTCCTCTGGAAAGAAGCAACATGCCTTCACTCTGACATTCTATGCGTTCAGGAGACACACTTCAACCAATCTACCCCCCCCCCCCACATGTAAACACAAAGACTTCACACAATACTTTTTCGCAAATGCTGACACCAAAACCAAAGGCGTCATGATTGCCTTTAAACATTCTCTAAACTTCCAACTTTACCATTCCTACTCAGATCCCGCAGGCCGATACATCATATTACAGGCCGCAATCAACAACAACAAGATTACGCTGATTAACATATATGCACCCAACACACGACAAAAACCCTTCTTTAAAGAAATCCATTCTAAAATGAAACAGCAACCCTACAGACACCTTATCTTATGTGGGGACTTCAGTGACACCCCAAACCCATTTATAGATTCCTCCAACAAAGCATGTAAATGTGCCTCCTCTTTATCAACATTCATCACTAACACAAACCTTCAGGACGCTTGAAGATGGTTGCATGAGAAAGATGATACCTTTTTTTCCAAACCTCAACAATCCTACTCAAGACTTGATCTGTTCCTTGTCAACAAAATAACACTACAACACATCTCCAAGCTAGAGATAGGACAAATCACTTGGTCTGACTATGCACCGATCTCCATGCAAATATTCAAAACACCATTTAAAAAAAACACATTTCTCTGGCATCTAAACGCAACACTAATTAACAATCCGACATACAAGGAGCAGATCAAGAAAGAACTAAACTCATTCTCAGAAATAAATTCCTCAGATGACACAGAGGCATTTACGCTTTGGAATGCACACTTATGAGGGGTGTCCTGATCAAAGTGGGGGCGTTTGAGAAAAGGAGGAAATCTAAAGAGATAACAGAACTTTTGGTGCAAATACAGACTCTAGAACAGCAACATAAAACCTCTCTAGACGTAACCGTAGCCACAAAACTAGACAAACTAAGACAAGCCCTATCCAACTGTCTGATCAGCCAACATGACTACACATTTAAAAGAGCTAAGCTCAATTTCTACACTCAAGCAAACAAGGCTGGCACACTCCTGGCCAGGCAGGTAAACAAAACACTTAGAAAACTCAATGTCAGGGGGTGTGGCCTGGAGACTCATGGAGTAGGACGCGGGTTTCTTTAGCTCCGTGAATAGATCCTTCTCTTAATCACTCCTGCAATCCGGGAAAAGACAAAAGCTTCCAAAAACATCCCTGCAAACTCTGCAACACCCTCCACCATGGCACCTACGAAAACAAAGCCGGATGCGGCCGCCAAGCTCGACAAATACCGCCGGCAAGATCGTGAAGGCCCTGAGGAAGATGGCGCCGCGGTGCCGGAGGTAAGGGAGACAACGAACGCTGACACAGAGAGGGTGCTGGGGGCTATCTCTACCTTACAAGCCACACTCACTACCAAAATAGAGGAGATGAGGGTAGACATCTCACTGATCAGACAAGATATGCAGAACCTGCGGGAGAGAGTCACGGCATCTGAGCACAGGCTGAGGGATGTGGAAGACGCTATCCCGCCACTGCAATTCTCGTCAGAAAGCATGCAACACCAGATAAATCAAATACTGGTAAAGCAGGATGAAATGGAAAATAGACTTCGCAGGTGTAACCTGCAGCTTATAGGTCTCCCAGAGGGCTCGGAGGGCAAAGATCCCACCACCTACCTGGAGCAGCTATTGATTACCACCTATGGAAGGGAGGCTTTTTCGGCCATCTTTGCAGTAGAACGGGCGCACCGCATGCCAGCAAAGCCACCCCCAGTGGGAGCCCCCCCGCGCACTTTATAGCAAAAATGCTCAACTTTAAAGATAGAGATGCTGCTCTCCGGCTGGCCCGTGTGAAAGGTAACATACCCCTCGGGAATAACAAAGTGGCCATCTTTCCAGATTTTTCTGCAGCCGTACAGAAGCGCCGGCAGGGCTTCTCAGAGGCTAAGAGACGCCTGCGGATCAAAAACATCAAATACTCCATGCTACTCCCTGCAACACTCCGTGTGGAAGATGAAGACCGAGTGATCTTCTTTGAGTCCCCAGAGGAGGTCATATCCTGGCTGGAGAGACAAGACCTCAACAGGCGTCCGAGGGAATAATCGTGTGACCAGGGGATTCAATTTCAATTGGCGAGGGTAAACCGTCATCCAGGTACCTCTGTGCTGCTAACAAACTATAGGCAGCAGGGATGTCATTCTTCTAAATCGTTATTTTATTTCTTAACCACTTGCCGACCGCCGATCGGCATTTGACGGCGGCAAAGTGGCTCGTTCCCGCAGCCGCCGTCGATATGCCGAACTGGGGAGTTTAGTGAGCGCGCACGCGCCGCCCGCGCGCTCACTTTGTCCAGGGGGGGCAGGGAGCGGGTGCGGCGGCTTCGATTGCTGCCGGCTACCCGCGATGCCCCCCCCGGAGCGAGTGAGCGGAGATCCGTGTATGTAAACACGGACCTCCGCTCTGTGTGAGGGGGAAGGGCTGTGATCACAGCCTTCCTTTACGTGAAGGCTGTGACCACTTCCCTTCCCCAGCTAGGCAGTCCCCCATACAGTTAGAACACGCCCAGGGAACATAGTTAACCCTTAGCGTGCCCCCTGCAGGTTAACCCCTTCACTGCCAATGGCATTTACACAGTAATCAGTGCATTTTTATAGCACTGATCGCTGTATAATTGCCAATGGTCCCAAAAGAGTGTCAAAATGGTCCGACATGTCCGCTGAAATATCGCAGTACCGCAAAAAATCACAGATCGCCGCCATTTTTAGTAAAAAATAAAAAAAAATTAAAAACCCCAAAAATGAATTCTCATCATCCGTAAACGCGACCACTTTTGCGCAAACCAATCAATAAACGCCGATTGCGATTTTTTTTATCGCAAATATGAGGAAGAATATAAATCGGCCAAAAACGGTGAAAAAAAATGTTTTTTGATATTTTTTTTTTGGATTTGTAATTTAAGAAAAAGTAAGAAATTTGGGTTTTTTTGCAAAATTGTCGCTCTTCTTTTGTTTATAGCGGCGATCAGAAATGATGCAGCGGTGATCAAATACCACCAAAAGAAAGCTCTATTTGTGGGAAAAAAAGGACGCAAATTTCGTTTGGGTACAACGTCGCACGACCTCGCAATTGTCAGTTAAAGCGACGAAGCGCCGAATCGCAAAAAGGGCTCCGGTCCTAAAGCTGGAAATCCTTCCGGGGCTGAAGTGGTTAAACTGACTCTACTCCTGTTTCTCCTAATAATCTCTCTGAACTCCGCACCATACCCTTATGAGATACTATAGACAGACTTCCTGGGGATTATTTGGATGCAGCACAACATCCTCATATGCGCGGATAGACAGACTAAATGGATTTGGGAGTAGTGGTGCACCGCAATCTTTTTCTTTTTTCCTTTTATCAGTGATCCTATATGAACACTCCTGCCCCTTTTTTCTTTTTTCTTTTTTTTGGAGGCAACTGCAGATCAATATGGGGCCTAGTGTTACATACATATTCACCACCCGGGAACACTTTCAACGGAGACACAGGAGTCCTACCCGATGGAGGACAGTCACAGTGAAGTTTCGCCCACCCAGAAAGAGGGTGAGACACTTCGGAGCAACTACTGGGCAATTCGGCCCCACCCATGTGGTGCAGGGGGATGCAGGTCATTAGGTCTCGCTGTAGCCATTATCCTTAGAGATGTGAAATGCCTCCAACTGCATCGGGACACTTTGCTCTGGAGTGTGGACGACCCTCAGCAACGTGAAGCTGGGGTACAGTTTGTGCCTCACAGGTTATTTTTTGTTTGTTCAAGGGTTGGAGCCCGCACATGTTGGGGTTGGTGCTGGGCTGGGAGGGGGGAGGGAAGGGTTGGGAGTTCTCTTTGTAACGATCAGTATGGTACCAAAATCTTCCTAGCGCTCAATCGCAACTTGTTGGCTGCATTGCTTGTTTTCTGCCTGCTCACAATTTTGTATAGTTGTAAGAATTATTTCTGGAGGGACACCCCCTTGCGGCTGCATAGAGGGTTACACGCCTATCCACCTCTTGATAACACACACCCATATAAGACATGGCGTCCATTAAATTAGTTACCTGGAATGTGAAAATCTTCAATAAAATATATTGGAAAAAAAAAAAAATTAGTTACCTGGAATGTCCGGGGACTCAATGATAGAGTCAAGCGTAACGCTGCATTAACATATCTTAAAAAACAGAGAGCCGACATAATCGCTTTAACGGAAACTCATATAGATGGCCGTGTACAACTCGCTTTAAGGAGACCATGGGTCGGCTGGGCATATCACTCAACATACTCGTCGCACGCAAGGGGTGTGTCCCTGCTGATTTCTAAAATGTTGCCCTTTGAATTGCATGACTTAAAAACAGATCCACAGGGTAGATACTTATTTGTCCACGCTAAGATATATGGAGAGCAAATTTTGTTAATGGTATTCTATATCCCACCGCCTTTTGCTATGGCAGTCCTCCTTGACGGACTCGAGTACATGTCTCACCGCCCGACGGCCTCGGCCGTCTGGATGGGGGACTTCAATGCCACCATAAACCCCCTATTAGACAGATTGCAACCGGCAGGCTCTACACACAGTCCCCTCATAAGTCCCAGGTTTGCTAGATTAATGACTCAGATTGGTTTGGTTGACTCATGGAGAACATTATACCCTACCACTAGGGCATACTCATGCTTCTCCTCCTCCCACAATACGATGTCCAGGATAAACTATATACTTCTGACGCAGACTCTAATCCCCCGTCTCCGGTCAGCCTCCATCTGTCCTAGGCTACTGTCAGATCACAGCCCGTACTGTGTCACACTCTCGGTACCTCTGGACAGACCCCCCAGGCCATGGAAACTTAATACATTTTGGCTGTCACTACTGCCAGACAGCAATGAAATCGAACAAGAATGGCAACGGTTCTTTCAATCTAATGAACATACCTCCTCTTTTTTAAATGTATGGGAGGCTTTCAAGCTACATGCCAGAACACACCTTACATCTTGCATTAATAATATTAAGCGGTCCACTGCTGAACACACAGATAAGGCATTGGAGGAACTATCTTTAGCTGAATCCCAGTACGAACAGGACCCCACCCCAGACAGAGCTGCATGTCTTAAACTGCAAACTAGAGTGGTGAATCAGATACAATTTGAGATGTCAAGGAGGAAACTCTTCTTTGCTCGACAGAAATTCTATGAACAAGGCGAGAGGGTGGGCAAACTGTTAGCATATATGGTTCACAGGGAAGATAGGCCTCCAGTGGTGATTACACTGAGGGACCCGGGAGGGGAAATGATTACGGACCCGGCTGCAGTCACAGATAGGTTCAAACAATTCTTTAGTACACTCTATACCTCCAATGCGCTAGAAGACACAACCCCCATGGAACACTTCCTAGATAGTCTAAACCTTCCAAAGCTTACCCCAGAACAGATGAGACAGCTGGACAAACCGGTCACGCATGATGAGATTGTGTCGGCCGTGGCGAGCTTTGCTAGATCTAAATCCCCAGGCTCAGACGGTTTACCCATCGAGTTTTACTCGAAGTACGGTGAGACCCTAACCCCAAAACTGCTCTTGCTATATAACCAAATCTTTGAAATTCCATAATGCCTAACACCATGAGGGAGGCTACAATAGTGTTAATTCCCAAGCCTGGCAAGGACCCGGAATTACCCGAATCTTATAGACCCATATCATTATTACAAGTAGACGTCAAAATCCTGGCTAAAATCTTAGCAATACGTCTCAACCGGGTCATTCTTGACCTGATACATGAAGACCAGGCTGGATTCATGCCAGGCAGAAACACGTCGTTTAACCTCCGGAAACTTTTTATCAATGCGCAGGCCTGTCATGATAATGTTGGGGAAAGAGTGGTGGTGACCCTTGATACAGCCAAGGCGTTTGATTCCGTAGAGTGGAGCTATTTGTGGAAATGCTTGGAAAGGTTTGGTTTTGGCCCCAACTTCCTCAAGTGGATTCGCTTACTCTATTACAACCCAGTGGCCAAGGTGGTGGCAAATGACTGGATTTCTAAGCCGTTCGCTCTGACGAGAGGCACAAGACAGGGCTGCCCCTTATCTCCGCTGCTATACGCCCTGGCCACAGAACCCCTAGCAGTGTCAATAAGGACAAACCCTTTAATAAAAAGCCTTCGGGTAGGAGAGTATGAAGAAAAAGTGAGTATGTACGCCGATGACACTCTGTTATATCTTGCAGACCCTGGCCCATCCCTTGCGGAGGCCTTAAGGACCATAGACCTATTTGGCTCCTTTTCTGGACTCAGAATCAACTGGGGGAAGTCCAAAGTTCTGCCCCTTGATCTGACTCCACAGACGGAACCTCAGGTAGATCTCCCATTATGTCGGGTAAGTCAAATTAAATATCTGGGAATACAATTAACTAGATCCCTCTCTGACTACATACCGCTTAATATAGAACCACTCTATGACATGATCAAGGATAAAACGCAAACCTGGGCCAAACTGCCCCTCGGGGTCATGGGTCGTATCAGTCTCGTAAAGATGATACTGCTCCCAAAAATTTTATACATGATCTGGCACACCCCGGTCTACCTACCACTAAAAGTCTTTAAAACAATTGACATCATCCTCAAATCATTTGTATGGGGGAAGAGCAGACACAAGCTAGCCTGGAGGACACTTAAAAACCCAACTGACTTGGCAGGAACCTCGCTTCCGGATTTTGGCCTATATTATATAACGGCACAGCTGTCTCAGTTGTTCCATATAGACAAATCGGATAGGGGGAGGTTCATCCACCTCCTCTGCCCTACCTGGGCGCGGGGGATGGCAGACCCACTTTGCATAATTGCGACAGAACTGGGTACAAATAGTGAGAGACGTGGGGAGTTGGGCTCCCTTATACGGCATTATAGGAAAATTTGGCAGATTGCATCCACTAAATTAGGGATACCGGAGATAAATTCCTACACTCCTATTTGGCATAACAAGGCACTCCCAGAGTTCCTAACAATACCACATCCAGAAATATGGAGCAATAGAGGGATAATTTATATATCTCAAATCTTTAAAGATGGCACACTCAGAACGTTTGATGAGTTGAAGGCACAATTTAACCTTCCGAACAGTATGTTCTTTTGGTTCCTACAGTTGCGTCATGCAGCTCTGACTCAGTTTTCGAGGTCACCACCTGACCTGGCAGATAATCCCCTCATGTCAGTAATCAAAGGTGAGGAAGCACAAAAACTGACATCTACATTTTATAATATGTTATTAATGCCTTCAGCAACTAAATTAGCATATGATCTCAAGTTAAAGTCGAGGGAGGACCTTGGAGATATGGAGGATGAGGACTGGAGTGAGGCATTGGACACGTGTAAAAAGGTTTCGCCCAAACTATCAGACAGACTGACACAGCTATTCATACTGCATCGCTCATATCTAACACCACTCAGATTAGCTAAATTTGATGCGGAAAGGCGGCCTACCTGCCCTATCTGCAAGTGTGAAGTAGGCACACTATATCATATGCTATGGACCTGTCCAGAGATACAGAACTTTTGGAAACAGGTGGTTGCCTTCCTACATGACATCATGGGCTCCCCCATGTCGCTAACCCCCAAAACATGTCTGTTGGGTATACTTGCAGAAGAGGCTCTAGACACTCACACAGTAACATTCTTACATGAATCTCTATTCGCTGCTCGAAAAACTATAGCTAAAGTGTGGTTGAGACAGGAACCGCCTAGGATGACGGACTGGGTGTCAGAGGTGAACAACACATTACCATTCAAGAGATTTATATATATATCAATAGAGGGTGCCCTGGAAAATATAATAAAATTTGGGATCGTTGGCTAAACTCCCCCTCCTCCTGTGACTGATGCGTTCACAGGGGAGTGGCTGAGATGTGGCATATAAGGGCCAAAAAAATGAGTTACAACAAAGACGTCTTAACATATGTGGACGGGCGGAATGTATACCTTTTGAATTATATCTGTTTGTAACAAGATTAATATGGAATGCTACCAGATGCATGTGAGCAAAAAATGTAACCAGTTGCTAAATGTACTATACTATATGTTTTCTTGAAATAAACGTTTTAACTAAAAAAAAGAAAACTCAATGTCACCTCACTTGTAGATACAAAAAAAGGAAGCATTACAAACCTCTTAGAAATAGCAAACGCATTTAGCAAATTCTACGCATCCCTATACAACCTTAACACTAAAACAGACTTCAAACCCCCCTCAGAGACCCAGATGCAATCCTTTCTGGATACAATTAGCCTACCATCCTTGACCCCATCACAGCAATTGGCTATTTCCGCACCATTTAAAACAGAAGAGATACATAAAGCTATTAACTCCCTTCCAGCAAACAAATCACCTGGCCCAGATGGATATAGCAACGAGTACTACAAAACTTTTGCTGACATTTTAGATCCACATCTAGGCAAAGTAGCGAACAAAGTGGCAGAAACAGGATCATTCCCAAAATAATCCTTGGAGGCCCTAATAGTAGCACTACCCAAACCAGGTAAACCACCTATTGATCCAGTAAACTTTAGGCCAATATCCTTACTCAATAGCGATATAAACTGTACGCCAAACTAATAGCTAATAGACTCCAACCCCTCATCTCTAATTTTACTATACCCAGACCAAGTTGGGTTTATCAACAGCCGCCAAGCCCCAGATAGCACCAGAAGATTTATAAACCTGATACAATGGGCCGAACATCACCGAACGCTTTCTTTGTTCCTCTCTGTGGACGCAGGGAAGGTGTTCGATAGAGTACACTGGGAATAACTAAAGCAAGTTCTCCACAAATTTGGCATCACAGGTCCCATTGGACAAGCTATACTTCCATTGTACTCTAATCTATTTGGACTTGGTCTAGAGAAATGGTCATCAAAATTCCACATATTCATCACTCATGCTCTAATAGCAGCAAGGAGAGCGGTAGCCAACTCGTGGAAATCATCAGAGCCTCCGTCCATCTTCAAAACTACACATTTCATAGACGCTCACGCATCTATGGAACTACTGTTCCCCAATTTACATGGAAAAGCTAAGCTATTCTACCAAAAATGGGCATGCTGGTTTAAAGACAACAATAACCAGTCACATAAAGTCTAAAACCCGAGACAACTACATCTCCCTTCAAGCTATTAGAACCTACACTAATAGTCTGCCAAGGAAGCTCACATCAGATATG
This sequence comes from Glandirana rugosa, assembly GCA_018402905.1. Lineage (NCBI taxonomy): Eukaryota > Metazoa > Chordata > Amphibia > Anura > Ranidae > Glandirana > Glandirana rugosa. The sequence continues at coordinate 166,993 of BLSH010260641.1, forward strand.
GACTACATGCATTAACTATGCTCTGACCTATAACCTCCAAGTTATACCCCCTCCCCTTGCACCCCAATTGATTTAGGTACCAAAATGATGTTGATCAACTCTACATACGTTTTACATGTTATACAACATATTCCCAACGCTTAATGCCTCCCTTTGCCTGATCCAATCTCCTATTGGTGACCGTTGGAATTACTTTTCATTGTAAGAATGTTCTTTCTTCTTGCTTATTATGTACCCTTATATTTCTTCAATAAAAAAAAAGAGACGTGGCAGAACACAAGAGACAAGACCCATTACCCCAAGTGGCTCCTGCGCTACACACTATAGACAGCAGTATGTATCTACTAGCCTGTTGTTGGAGACCAGTGTTTCCTGACTAGAATTGTCAGCGTGGGTGTTTCAAAAGCCCATCTTTTGTTAGTGGTGGCAGGCCATGTACTCTATGTGTGCATGTCTACCACATTGAAGAATTCTCTTTATTGACTTATTGGCCATTCTCCACCCTTTTCCTTGTATACATAACAGTTGGTGGTAGTGGTGGGATTTTAGAACATTAGTGCTTGAATTAGGCAATTAGGCCTGATTCAACCTATGCAGTTTGCATATTCCAGGTGCATTTTGCGTTTTTCAATACACATTTTTGATCCATTGAAAAGAGTGTCTGGCCCTTTCCATAAAATGCACAGATGTGAATGTGACCCATAGGAAACCATGTTAAATGGACTGTAGTGTGTTTCTACAAAACTGAAAACGCACTACAAATGCAGAGGTGTGAACCAGGCCTTAAACTTTACACTAAAGATTAACCAATTAGTAGTTAGGAGTATCCAGTCTTCAAAAACTGCCCATTTTTCCAAACACATATTTGCAAACAGTTTTCCTTCCCAAATTGTTTCTCTATTTGGAAAATACTATGGCAGCATCTTCTAAGAAGAAATCCAAAAAAGCTTCAGTGAACTAATATAAACAAAGTGGCATTGGTAAGGTTGAAAAAAATGAAGGAAATGCTAATATTTGTGCTGAGAACGGTGTAGCGCATTGTACCATGGTGTCTGAGCAACAGTACCACTCCAGGTGACCACATGATTTTATGTAGATGTGTTTCTGAACCCAACCAGTGAAAGGTTGTTGATGCCTTAAGGCCTGGTTCACACCTATGCATTTTTTAGTGCATTTTCAGTTTTGCAGAAACACACTACAGTCCATTTAACATGGTTTCCTATGGGTCATGTTCACATCTGTGCATTTTATGGAAAGGACCAGGGACTTTTCTCTGGCTTTTGGTTCCATAGACTTCAATGGATCATGTGTATTGAAAAACGCAAAATGCACCTGGAATATGCAAACTGCAACCTGCATAGGTGTGAACCAGGCCTTAACGCTGACTCCAGTTTTTAAATTACATAGATCCAGAGAAGGACTGTGCCCCCACAACCAAAGGAACCACACCTCTCTTTTGATTGATAAAGACTGTGATCTCAATACCTTCCTTTGGAACCTTGAATGAACTTACAGGCAGTATCAACTACTGTGCGAGTAATGGACAAGGCATCTGACCCCAATACTTCAAGGCAGGGCATTTGTGGATCTCCTGCCAGAACTAGAGCTTCAATCACATCTACCCTGCAGAAGTTACCTCAAAAAGTGTACAGTGGAATTGAAGAGAAATCCCCTCAATGGGACACAGATAGCAAATAAAAAACTGGAGAGGCTATGACCCTCCCTTATTCTATCCAAACTGGAAAAAAAAATAAAAATGTGTTGCCTGTAGTTCTACTTTAAAGTGGAACTACACGGCATCTGAGCACTATAAACCAAAAATACAATTTAATTCATTTTTAGTATTCAAAGCAAACTCCATGCTTTATTTGTTGTGAAATCACTGTGAAAAACACCCCTAGCATTTCTGGCTGTGGCTATCTTGAGTAATGGCAGATAGTTAATATACTAGCATTTATTTCCTGGAATCTATCTACCCTTAGCTCAGGCATGCATGCAGGAGCGTGTGCTTAAAGTGTTACTAAACCCAGCAATATAAAAACAATTCATCTGCTCCCTCACAGTGTACACAGCTTCTAAATCTTCTTTTTATATCACAATACTGCTGCTATATACCTTTTTTCATCTGTATACTGCAGTCAGGTGATAAGCTACAAGGAGCCAGGGCTACCACATTGTTCATATAGGAGCAGGGCTTTTTTTCTCAAAAAATAGATGCAGGAACTCACCCTCCCCACCCAAAACCCCACCCCCAACCCCACCCAAAACCCCACCCCCAACCCCACCCAAGCCCCGCCCATAACTATGCACAATCCCCCCCCAGACACACCTTCCATAGAGGAGAGAATACAGCCGCGCCAAATAATTTTAATAAGCGAAGGCTTACAACTGCGCATTACACATGGTTCAGGAATGTGTAACATACAAAGTTCAGGACTTCATAACACATAGGGCTCAGGAGTGTGTATTGTGCAGTTATGAGCAGTGCATATCACACAGGAAAAAAAAATCAGCAAACAGTCTAGTACTTACATTCAATGTGAAGCATCCCTTGTTCTCAGATGACACCAAGCTATGCAGTGGAATAACTTCCTTGCAGGATGTCTCCAACTTACAAGCCGACCTCAATGCACTGTCTAATTGGGCAACCATGTGGCAAATGAGGTTTATTGTTGATAAATGTAAAGTTATGCACTTGGGGGCTAAGAATATGCATGCCGTAACTCCAGCCGAACATTCAACCTCTGTAGGACGTTCCTTCAATAAGGTGACGTATCGAACCACAGTAGACTCTTGTTCCCTACGAAGTGTAACTTACATTCATGATCTGACAAACGACTAAAAAAAAAGGACACACTATACGTGACGAGTATTGACGTGTTATGTGTGAGGACTCGGGATACACAATACTTCAGGACTTGAAACATACAATGTGTAAGGACTTGGTACACATTACGCGTCAACATTCGGAAGCGAATAATTTTAATAAACCG
>BLSH010260641.1:173720-186636 GCA_018402905.1 Glandirana rugosa
GACCCTCTCACCCCCTAAACACACCTCTCCTCCCGACCCTCCCCTCTCCCAGCCCTCCTCTCCACACAAATCCCCCCACTCTCCCAGCCCTCCTCTCCACACAAATCCCCTACTCTGCCAGCCCTCCTATCTACACAAATCCCCCCACTCTCCCAGCCCTCCTCTCCACCCAAATCCCCCCTGAGAGGGCACCTGGGACTGGTATGTGGCAGATGCCGACGGGTTACTGTACAATTGAGTGCCTGGGGTCAGTGCGGCCATTGCGGGGAGATGTTGCTGCAGCTAGAATCCAGCGATTGTCAGCCGAGGGTTCTGCAGATTGCTTGGGAGACAGGCTGTACTACAGAAGTGTCCATGCCCATTCCTATCTCTTCTGGGGGAGACAGATGTGCTCTGCGGGCGCCACTGGAACCGGGGCCGGTGGTCTACACCCATACCGCGGTCTGCCAAACCCAGGAGACTTACGTCTCTACAGTACAGCAAGTACGGCAGCCATCGCTACCCATAGCTATTCCTGCAGCCCATGTACTGGCCATTGAAGCGGCAGAAGGGACCCACCTAAGCCAGACAAAAGATTCCGCCAGTCCCTCAAGTGAGGAGAGACCGGGGATTATTGATGTGGGATTCCCCAGCTTTGTATTTCGTTATGGGTCCATCGAGGAAGGACTAGGTGACTGGGGATCGGGGACAGACACAGAGTGGGACTGTGAAACCTCTGACAAAGACGGATCTCTGTGTGTGGAGCAGCTGGATGGAAGCCGGGAAGAAGCATCCATCCTTGTCCAATGTGCCAAGAACTTGGGCTTTTGTGAGAATTATGCTAACAGAGCTCCTGATCTGTCCCCTCCTCGCAACTACGCTCGGGCTCGAGCACAAAACAATGCCTATACTCTTCTCATCAAAAGGGAAGTAACTGTTTATGTCTCAGCAGGCAAGGGTGATAGGAAAACTTTGCCCAAGTTCTCCCGTTTCCAGCGCCTGCTACAGCGCAAGGTCGCCCTCGAGTATGGGTATGACTACCCTTATGCTCCTCGGGAGATCATGCAAAAAATTGAGACCAAGCGTGACCAGTGGTGTGACGAAGCTGTGTGGGACTTTATGTTTATACCAAAGCCATACAGGAACCAAACTAAGTCGGCCTTGTGGAAGGAGTTTTTGACTGTCCGGGAGAGCTGGAACCTCGGGAGGTCAATCCACATTGACAAAGTGGTTGTCAAGAGGCCAAAAAAAAAAGGACAGTGAGTGGTCCTGCAACATCTGGGGTCCCAATGGGGGAATGGTCCAGATTCCTCATCCAGACTTCTACCTCTGAACCACATTCCAGCTGTTGTTGTTTCAAAAGGAAAAGTGTTCAGATGTCAAGCCAGCTGCTTTAAGAGATGATCAGCTGAAAGTTGTTCTACAGAGTTGAATCAGTTAAAGTTGTTGCCAGGGGCAATTCACCCAAAATTCCCAATCCCCTTTCCCTTCTATCCTTGCAAAACCAAGAAGGGGGTATCTGGGATTTGTTCTTCAACAAGGAGAAAAAGGAACTTCTGCTAAAGAGGACTCCTATTCAAAGAGACACTTTGCGAAGATATTTCTTCAAAGAGACACTTTGCGAAGATCTTTGGGCCAGTTGGCCAATGTAAATGTGTTTGAAACTGCAAATTAAAGGGGCTGCTGCTATGCCAGAAGGCAGTTGCCCAGCATTTCTGTTTTACAAGTGATGTGCCGTAGGAAGTGACTTCCTCTATTGCGAGCTCCTACTGTTGTTCTACAAGTGTTGTGCCGTAGGAAGTGACTTCCTCTGTTGCGAGCTCCTACTGTTGTTCTACAAGTGATGTGCCGGAGGAAGTGACTTCCTCTGTTGCGAGCTCCTACTGTTGTTCTACAAGAAACATGTTGAAGGAAAAGACTTCTTCTGTTGCAAGCTCCTTCCGAAGACAACTGTTAAATTTGTGGAGTAAAACTTCAATGCACAACATTCCACAAATGTGGCAGTTAGATAGATTGGTAGGATGTTATTGTTTTGTCTGTTTCGGGTTCGCAAGGAGACAACGTGTCAAGGCTGCCCTTAGGGGGCAATGTTCATGAAGATGCCTCTACGAGAATGTTAGTGGTAGATGCATGCCAGTGGGGAAACCGCCTCTGAGGAGAGGGTGTTCCCACTAAATAGCTACTCAGGATTGTATATAATTGTTTACTTGAGTATGTTTCTCTTTCTTTCTTTGCAGGACTGTGAAGAATCTTCAGGCCTCTGCTGAGGCAAGTGTACCATATATGTGTATAATTATACTATTATGTAGCAATAGTTAGTCAGGATGTATTATTTGTGTTTACCCCCTCCCCCAACCATTTTCTGTTTATGTTTGGCGGGGGTTGCACTAACAAAGTGCAATTGGTAGAGTTCCACTTAAAATGTGAAATGTTAAGTACAACCAAAACATCTATGTCTATTGGATGTGGTGGTTACATTGGCACCCCCAGTAATTGCTATTTTTGGTGTGGGGGGGGGGTGCATTGATAAGGTATATTGGTAAAGTGAAATGTGAATATTCTACAACTAAGCTATTTGTACTACTGACCACATATGGGGTATGCCCCATGGCCCTGTTCATTTGTTATTTTCCCTTTTCCACAATATGGGATACTCCGCTAGTTTTTTGATAGATTTTTGTAGGGGCGGCTGCCCAGAGCCAATGAGGACATGGCTCATTTTTGGCGGGGGGTGGATGTAGCACCCTCCTAGTTTGGGTACTAGTGAGTGTATATAGTTTTGGCTCTCTCTGCTTAACAGAAGAGCTGACAGGTAAATTTACATGCTGTCTGCTTATCAGAGAGCCTGATTTAAGTAAGGTCTGCTCTATGTGCTCTGGTGTTGTTTGATATGGTCTGGAGACCTTTTACCATGTCCAATAGTACCGGTCCCTATTGGACAGAGAGGAAAAGCCTCAGCCAGTAACAGTAGGTGTATTTGGAGGTGGTTCTGACCAGCTAGCAGGGGAGTGGTGACCCACTGCATCTTGGGTGAACACCTTCATATAAAAGGGAGCACATGGGCTCAAGGTTAGGAGTCCCAGCCCACCCAAGCTTGAGGGGTGAGGTGTATGTACAGCTCTTGGCTGCTAGGCCCAAAAGCCTAACCAGGAGGCTGCCGGCTGCTAGGCCTAATCGAAGCCTATCCGGAGGATGAAGCTGCAACCCACAGTTCCATAGAAGCTGACAGAGGGAGGATGTCTCTGGATTCGGTCTGATACTGCAGTGGCAAAGTGTTGCTTGGAGGTTGGCAGAAAGGGCTACCGACTGTCCTAGGACATGGTGTGAGTACAGATCTGTGAGAGAATCCCTGAGACTGTGCGCTAGAATCTTCCCCTGCTCTCATATCAGCTTAATTGGGTGTGCCAGCTAGAAAAGAGACACTGGAGAGTGTCTTGAAGAACAGAGTCCAGTTTCTGTCCTTACTATTTAACAAGGGACCTGTTCTGCTAAAGTCAGCCTGCCATAGAGTGTATTGGTAGTCTGCTACACTGAGTTAGAAAGGAGACACTGGCTAGTGTCTTGAAGAAACAAAGTCTGGCATGTCCTTTGTTGCTTAAAGATGGACTTGTTTCACTGGAGTCAGTCTGCTGTGTGAAGCCACTGATTGCCTGCTGTACAGAACCTAGGGAGAATTTGTCCTCAGTTACATTCAGTTACTTGGAGTATCCTATACCTACCCTTCTCCTATCCAAGTTCAACAAATAAAGCATTGAAAATTCATCCCCTAGACTGGTCATTGGAAACAAGCAGGATTGTGTGTGCACCCGGCTGTGTGAAAATACCATAGTGACTGGCTGCAAGAATATTCAGTGGGAGGCTCGGGAAAATATAAATTTCATTAGCAGCTCCTTCGGGGGTACCGCTACACATCAGTGACCCTTCATCCACAATCCTGCCAGAGCTGATTGGTGCTTTGCCAATGACATACTCAGTTCACAAATATTCAATCACTGCCTCTAGAAATGCACTGCAGTCTGTATCCATGTGAAACAGGAAGATTGAACAGAGCATGTGCAACCTTTCCACCCTGCCTGCGTGCAGTATAGTATAGCGTAGTCTAATATAGTAGACAGAGCAAGGAGGGAGTATCTGGCCATACAAGATCAAACAGCCTTTTTACACAATGCAGAGGATTAACCCCTTAAGTTACACAGTGAGTATAGCAAGCATGCTATTCTGCATATACAGACAGATTTTTACTGTTGTGGGTTTAATAACGCTTTAACTGTGAACGTTCCTCCTCCTCTCCTGAAGACTCATGGGATGTATGACATCATTTGCTTAAGCATGGAAACCAGCAAGCGACAGAAGAAATGTTTTTTACAAAAACGTTTAAAATGAGTAAATATTATATACTTTTCTATCTATTAATGCTAACAGCATAAGGATAGAGAGAGTGAAGAAAGAAGACTACAAAAGCCCAGTATTTTCATTACACCAACACCGGAGCACTCAACATTTACCCTATCAATTCCAGGACAACAGGTAAGATTCTTTAGTGCTCACAGTATGACTCACAAGGAAATAATACTGTAATCACTTTATATATCTCTTCAAAGTTACCAAGCAGGAAGGAAACCACCTGAATGCCCTCTTCAAAGTTGTCAGTGAGAATGCAAAGAATAAAAAACCCCTCTGCTGCCATACCTGGGGACTTTGCTCCTCTCTTCTCCATGCTATTGATACAGAGAACCATGGGAGGAAGTTACATAATTATCATAACTTCCTCCCAAGGATGCCGCGGAAGAGGGTAGGCGGAGCATTAGGCTGCTAAGACCTGCTGCCAGTGCCACACTTACTAGTATTGGAGGCCGTCAGTTGTATTAAGTGCAGCTGCCAGTCTGTCCAAATGTCAGGCCAGTCACCGGCCACCGACTGGTATTATCATACTGGCAGTAGTGCAGTCGCTTATGGGGTACCAGACCAATTTTCTTCCTGGACCCTCCCTCCTGACCCAGTCTGCCCCATAGGACTGGGGCTACACTAAAAGTGTTGTGCAAGATAGCAGGGACTCTTTTCATGCGGTAGCCAGGAGGAGGCTGTTTTTTTCATGCAGAGGGGCGGCTCTTTTGCCACCCCCCAGATACCACCCTAGGCCTGGGTCTTGTCGGCCTAGGCCAAGATACAGCGCTGGCTCAACCGCAGGCTGAGTAATCAGTACAGTCTGACCTTTAAAGAGGTTGGGGAAAAGAAATGGAAATTGTACAGCATTCTCCCCTTGGACCCCAAAGCCCATAGTGACCACAAAAAACAATATTCTTCAAATTTAGAGAACTATTTCTTAAAGCGGTAGTAAACCCATCCATTTAACAGTTTAAAAACCAGTTACATTTCCGGCACTGCCGGAAATGTAACACTCGCATTGGTTGTGCTCTAAACCAAACTGTCAAACCATCCAATGGCTGGTGTCATAGCTGATCACATGTGCAGCATCATGGCAGTTGTAGGTTAAACAGAGGCCAAGATGGCAGCTTCCTTGGCTGAAAATGATAGGATGGTTTACTACCACTTTAAGTATTGGCTTTTCTTTATAATGATCAATATGCTACCACTACTCCTACTGTACCCAAGCATCATTCAAAGGCATGGGATAGGATATCTTGATCTGTGTTCCTGTGATTCCACCACTGCTGCTCATTTACCCTAGGTTCACATCTTTGCATGTGGCTGTGGGTGATTTCCCTGCGGCTGCCTTTTTGAAAAGGTGCATGCGCCTTTTTTTTTAGAAACGTAGGCACGGCAGCCCATTCATTTGAATGGGCAGCCGTGTGTATGCAAACGTGGCTGTATGAAATGCTAAGGTTTGAACCTAGCGTTATAGTTGATAATCCACTGATTTAAATTGCCTTACAAGAAATGTTTTTGTTACAGTACATTGATCTCATCTCTTATTATTCATACTATGGCCTTCAAGTCCTGTAGATTGAAAATTCCCATAAACCACAGGCAAGACCTTCATGGAATCTTTATCACTTTCTACTTGTCTCATTGCTCAAAAGAATTATTATTCTATTCATTCAGCATAACAGTTGATATGAGAAGCTAGATAAAAGAGCACAGTCTTTCACATACAGCCTCGACCTTGACAACAGAAAGAGAATGTTACTGTCTTTTCAGGTGTTACACAATCATATTTTTGTTCAACTAAGTAAAAATGCTTCTTGCTAAGGCGTTTAATGAGCTTTCTTATATAATAGCTAATCCAATTAATGAGCGACTTTCCCATCTGGTACTATTATCAGGCTAAGAGCCGGGTACTTTCCAATAGACTGTGTAATGCTTCTGTTTATCCTCCTTGAACAGCAAGCCAGACATGCTTTTGCTTTCCTTTGTCTGACTAAGAGAGATTAGGCAAAGTTGTAATAGATTATTGTAATGGGGCCATTCAATGCTGTTCTTCACAATATTTTACTCCCACCCAACCTAGTTATACCACCCGAGCCCTGCTGTATAAAAGCCATGGTTTCCATGCCTTGTGCTGACAATGGCTAACAAGCCAGTAACACCTGTATAAATCATAGGAACAAGGTTCTGTATTTTAGGCTGCATCTTTACTATAACAAAGCAATTCCTGATGCATGGCTTTTGGAGCATAAAGGAATTATTTCCATGGTTCTGTCCACTGTACTATAGGTAAATAAATAATAAACCCTTTTTTATTTCTGACGGAAGTGGTGATATTTAAATCGGAGCTCAAGGGGAAGTTTTGCTTGTTTGCACCCTCTCTCCCTCCACTGACACATTTGGCACTTTATGGGGAGGAGGAGGATATAGAGTTGCCACCTCATCACTTTAAACCAGAACACATATTAATTACACAGGTTCTGAGGCTAATTTAATGCAGATAAGGCACTAAGTGAGTTTAATTACCACCTTAATCAGCCACAGAACCTGTGTAATTAATACATGTTCGGGTTTAAAGGTATGAGGTGGCAACCTTAGAGGGGGCACAGGTACCCGCTCCCACTTCCGACCCAACAGCGATCTGAGCTGGAGGTTCGTCCTCTCCCCCCCCCCCCCCCTCCTTCCCCTGCAGTGTCCTAGAAGACTACAGGACCATTCACAAGACACAGCACAACTTGTGCAGTAGGAAATCATCTGTGAAGCCTCAAGGTTTCACTTCCTGATTCCCTTACTTGCTATGCCGTCACCTGCAGCTGCAGCCAATTGAAGAATCGGTTTAGGTGAGGACATTGCTGGATCCCTGGACAGGTAAGTGTTCTTATATTAAAAGTCAATAGCTACAATATTTGTAGTAGCTGGCTTTTAATTTTTTTTGGGGGGGAGCCTTAAGCTCCTCTTTAAAGCGTTGTTAAACTCAGTAATATGAAAATAGTTCATCTGCTCTACCCTCCCCCCCCCCCCCACGGTGCCCACAGCTTATACATTTTCTTTTTACATTAAAATACTGCCACTATATACTTTATGGGCTGATCTGTATACCACGGTCACATGATAGACTGCAGGGTTTGCCCAAAGCTGTGTGTTCAGGTAGGAGGAGATTTGCACTACAGCCTGTATACACGTCCACATGTGTGATGTTAATATCATGTGACTTGGCTAACTCTGAGAACAAGGAAATGTTGTCTCCAGCAATAAAGAGTAAACTGAGTATGGGCAGAAAAACTACCCTCACTGTATTGTCTGGCCTTGACAAGAGAGACAGTGCAGGAAGGAAGGATCTGCCCATACAGGGTCAAAGAGCCTTTTTACACAATGCAGAGGATTAACCCCTTAAGTTCCACAGTGAGTATAGCAAGCATGCTATTCTGCATATACAGACATATTTTACTGTTGTGGTTTTAGTAACACTTTAAAGTACAGTTAAAGGCAACATACATATTTAAGTAAATTTTCATACAAAATCCTGAAATTTACACATGGTAATAAACATAAAACTGAAATTATTATTTTCCTACCATATAGCTGCAGCTGTGGTCTGTAATCCCCCATTCATTCCTCCTTTGCTATACACTGCTAGTGATGATGGGAGGAGTTAAGCAGAGCTCAGATGTAATTTCCTTTCAGTGAAGTATCTTCTCTATCTCCCAGTCGTCCTGCCTTCTATCATCCTCAGTCTATTTTACATAACACACACCCGTTTGCCAATAAATAGCTGGGTGTGTGCTATGTAAAACAGGCACAAGTCAGTACAGGTTACGTTGCACACAGATCAGTCTATTAATCTTTGTGCTTCTCTCTGCCTGGTCTCCTCTGGTAATTTGTAAACTAACAGAACCAAAAACCAACCTAGGAGCTGGCTGTATAGATCAATGGGCTGGAAAAGGCATGTTTAACAGACATGTATCTGCAGAGAGAGATAGACGCAAATGGGAACAATGTGTTCTGTTCAACACAGGCAATTCGATAACCAGGAAGTAGAGTTGTCACCTCACTAAAGGAAGTGCACATGAGAGCTGGAGACAAGGTAGAGATCTCAACATCCTTACTGCTTTTTGCAAAACAAACAATCAGTGACATGTTTAACAGACTGTATAGGTACATAACATATTGATTTTATCATTTTGACCATAGTTCTTCCTTAAGTACTGTCTGTATGAACAAAGTAATATTGTATTCCCTCAAAATGTTTTGGGCTATGGATCCCATGTTCTTACAAGAAAGGTACACTATTTGGCCAAAAAAAAGATATTTCACCAAATTATCAACTTCAGTTTCCATTGAAGGTTACCATTAGGCCTGATTCACACGTGTGCATTTTTGTGTGAGTTCGGCAACAAATGCATGTGTCATGAAAATGTGAGGGCTGTACTGACATTAGTGCAAAATTGGGCATATCTTTTTTAGTAACTTTGAGGTCTCTCAAATTTCACATGTTGGTAGAGTAACTCTTCCCCTATAGCAGGTATAAGCAATTGGCGGACCTCCAGCTGTTGCAAAACTACAAGTCCCATCATGCCTCTGCCTCTGAGTGTCATGCTTTTGGCTGTCAGAGTCTTGCTATGCCTCATAGGATTTGTAGTTCTGCAACATCTGGAGGTCCACTAATTGCATATCCCTGCCCTATAGTAACTCATCTTATTCTTTTTCACTGTGGGTAAATATTGGAATTCTCGCAGAAGCAATATGCGGACATTGATTTACACTTGGTGTCATCATCATTGACAAAAGAAAATACTTTTACGTATAAAAGAATAATACATATATTATACTGTAAATAAGATATATATATACAGTATCTCACAAAAATGAGTACACCCCTCACATTTTTGTAAATATTTTATTATATCTTTTAATGTGACAACACTTAAGAAATGACACTTTGCTACAATGTAAAGCAGTGAGTACACCCCTAAGTGAAAATGTCCAAATTTGGTGTTATCGCTCTCACTCTCTCATACTGGTCACTAGAAGTTCAACATGGCTCCTCATGGCAAAGAACTCTCTGAGGATCTAAAAAAAAATAATTGTTGCTCCACATAAAGATGGCCTAGGCTATAAGAAGATTGCCAAGACCCTGAAACTGAGGTGCAGCATGGTGGCCAAGACCAAACAGCGGGTTTGACAGGACAGGTTCCACTCAGAACAGGCCTCTCCATGGTCGACTAAAGAAGTTGCGTACACAGAGGTTGTCTTTGGGAAATATACATATGAGTGCTGCCAGCATTGCTGCAGAGGTTGAAGGGGTGGGGGGTCAGCCTGTTAGTGCTCCAACCATATGCCACGCACTGCATCAAATTGGTCTGCATGGCTGTTGTCCCAGAAGGAAGCCTCTTCCTGATGATGCACAAGAAAGCCCGCAAACAGTTTGCTGAAGACCAGAAAACTAAGGATATGGATTACTGGAACCATGTCCTGTGGTCTGAGACTAAGATAAACTTATTTGGTTCAGATGGTGGCAACCGTGTGTGGCGGCAACCAGGTGAGGAGTACAAAGGCAAGTGTGTCTTGCATACAGTCAAGCATGGTGGTGCGAGTGCCATGGTTTGGGGCTGCATGAGTGCTGTCGGCACTGGGGAGCTACAGTTCATTGAGGAAACCATGAATGCCAACATGTACTGTGACATACTGAAGCAGAGCATGATCTCCTCCCTACAGAGACTGGGCCACATGGCAGTATTCCAACATGATAGCGATCCCAAACACACCTCCAAGATGACCACTGTCTTGCTAAAGAAGCTGAGGGCAATGGTGATGGACTGGCCAAGCATGTCTCCAGACCTAAACTCTGTGGGGCATCCTCAAATGGAAAGTGGAGGAGCGCAAGGTCTCTAACATCCACCAGCTCCGCAATGTCATCATGGAGGAGTGGAAGAGGACTCCATTTTTTTTTAGAATGCATGAAGGTAAAACACCTTGAGCCTTTAGAACCACTGTAATGCAAGTAAGAACTAAAAATTCAGTATCCACTATTTTTTTTTTGATCTTCAGATCAAATAGTGTTCCTCAAAAGTCTTTGATATGCCTTTGCTGACTCTTCGGTTGAGAATGGATTAAACTGTGCTCAATGCTTGTATCTCTAACTTTTCCCTGGACCTCCTTTGTTCCTTTTATCAACTCCCAGATAATTATCCACACAAGGAAACAACTACTATAGTGTGCAATTGTTTATTGTTCATTTGATGATCCAAAACAACAATCATCTAGATCAGGTGATCATTCTCTCATTTCTCTGAACACTTTCAGTTTTCAATAATATCAGTTTATAATGGTTTATTATAATTTTAAAAATATATAAAACTTGAGTGCACACCAGTACAATATGACATGATACAAGTATACTTTTATTACTTCAGTAACTGTATTAATCTTTGTCTAATTCCTGCTGTATATATTATTAAATAACCTCAGGTGGTATTCAAGATAGAAACCCATTATTAGTTTGGGGCAACTTTGATAGCTAAAACCAAAGAAATGTCAGTATCCTAAACAAACGCCTGGCTCATTGGCTTTGTGACAAGGATCGGCTTTTCAGTTTTTTTTGCTCTGTAAATATTTATTTGGCTTTCAATGTTTACTCAGAACTGCTTGCTTTTCCTCCCACCTTCTAAATCTTTTCTTCTTCCTCATATGCTCACTGTCCTTCCATCATGATCTCTTCTCTTCTCACCTAATCTGAAACCAAACAAGCCATCCTCTTTTCTTCACTGGTCCATCCCTCTCAACAAAAAATGTGACCTTTCAAAGTCACAGATCATCACCTCTCTCTTTTGCTGCTTAAACTATCTCAAAACTCACCTAATAACCCATTAACGTTCTGTGTGTTTTAGACATTTCCTATAAGTATCACCTGGAGCTTTAATAGCAGCTGCTAGTGTCGGATTTTCACAAAGGAGATTGAGATCATATCAAAGAATAACACAATTCAGGAATAACTTTTGTCTTTTGTCAGAGTGATTTGGTTTTCAAAGTGTACCCGAATGTAGCAGTTGTTAACGTTCATATCAAAATCAAATTACTTATTTTCTAGATGTAACAATGATCCCCGTTACTCTTGAGTTTCTGAAAGTACAACCTAAAATTTAGTAAAACAAGAAAACCACTAAATATAGCCATATAAACAGGTCAGATTTTCACCCATTGTACTCGTTTATACCACTGGTGGTTGTAGAAAGCTGTCAATCCAGTGAGGATCTTGCAGGTGCCAGTGGAGGAAGGTGTGTGTGTTAGGCCAGATATGAGATATAGATTTATGATAATACTAGCAGAGTTTGTATAGGTGTCCTCACCATTGACATTCAGTGTGACATTAGTTGAGCATTAGTCCACCCACAGATAAAACCATGTCTCTGAAGACTCCTGTGGGACTATGCCCACCGGGAGGGTGAAGATCTGGCTGCTATGGTGCCCACAGAGGCTTCTAACCATCCAGTCCACTGTTCAGACAGTACAGGGGTTTGACCCCCCCTTTGGAGGGTTAAGGTATCCTCTAGCCTAGATTTTCTCAACTCCAGTTCAAACCGACAGGTCATGTTTTCAGGATTTCCATTATTTTTCACATGTGATTTAATCAGTTGCACTGCCTTAGTAATTACCACAGCTGAGGCAAATCCTGAAAACATGACCTGTTGGTGCACCTTGAGAACTGGAGTTGAGAAACACTGCTCTAGCCTATGCAGTGGATGTTCAGGTGATTCTGTGAAATCATTGCAACCTGATCACTTCTCTTCTCTGAAGCTCCATCCTTGCCTATACTCCACAGGATCAAGATGCAGGGCATTCAGGTGATCTTCATCACAATGAACTGGTCCAAGAGGACATGGTACTCGAATCTGGTCAGGCTGATGAAAGATACTCCATGGGCCCTCCCTATTTGTTGGGCCATCCCTATTCTCTGGACAGTTAAGAAATAGATTGCTTGTACCGCAATTACTAGCAGATGGGTCAAGACAACTCATCTGTTCCCATTCAATGGGCTCAATTGTAACTGCTGATTTATATGAAGAGATTGACACGTACGTTCTACTTACAGTCCTGCTCACCATTATTGGCACCCATGAAGTTTATGTACATATTGTGGAATATCTACTGAAGGAAATGTATCAAATTAACCAACATATTACTACAGATAGTAGTGTCCACTAGGAGTAAACTCTAGACGTTGTCCACTCGGTTTAACCCAAAGGTATGACTAAACGTCGTTTCCCACGGTTATGGTGACTGTTCCGTTCGTAATACCAAAAGAGACAAAAGGAGTATTACAAATAGAAAAATTTACAATAAATAGTAAATGTCAAAAAACAGTTTGTGTTCGATAGACATCATTATACAACCAATTAAACTATGTAAAGGAAGTCATCTATAAGGTGTTATACATGTATTTGAAGTACCCACGGTTATTACCACTCGTCCTGACATTCATCTTGCATGCACAGTTAGAGAAGTATATTTAGTCGTCAATGTTAACTCGGGTAACTTACCCTTGTCTACTCAA
>BLSH010260641.1:187264-202369 GCA_018402905.1 Glandirana rugosa
TGGGGGGAGCTGAAAACTGCCATTGGAGAAAGGAACCCTGCAAATGTTCAAGAGCTTGAGCATATTGCAAAGGAAGTGTGGGAGAAAATGCCACCCGAGAAGTGCAAGAAGCTTATCGATGGATATAAGAAACGTTTGGAGGCTGTCATCGCTGCCAAAGGGTGTGCAACCAAATATTAAGGAGGGGTGCCAATATTAGTGCACATGCTGGTTTTCTGTTTTTTCTTTATAATTACAATATCTATGTTGAAATAACAATTGTCTTTGTTAAATTACTTTGGACCTCCAATTAAAAGATCCTGCTGATATAAATTTGGTACATTTCCATTTATTTCTGAAGACATTCACTCAGTTATGCAAAACATGAAGGGGTGCCAATAATGGTGAGCAGGACTGTATATGCTTGTGAAATGTATATTTTACTGACTTGTATGACCTGTATACCTTGCTTGTTAAAACAATAAAAAAATTTCGCAATGGGAAAAAAAAGAAATAGATTGCTTGTAATGTCTTCCATTGCACTTCAAAATCATACTTCACTTGGTGTGAAGCAAGATTCTCAACCTCTAGAAGTCCTTAGTGAGACGAATCCTGTCTTTCTTTAGTCTTGTCTGGATCAATGTTTGGCCTGCAGTATCATCTCAATCTTAGCATTTCTTTTTCAGAGACCTTATCTTACTCATCTCCATCACTTCTGCAAGGGGATGTGTTAGTTGGCATTCTTAACCCATACAGTACCCTTCCTTGTGCTACACAAGTACAAGGTTGTTTTGAGCGCAGTGCAACTTTTCTTCCCACTTTTTTTCTTTCTTAACCAGAACATTGCTTTTCATCTCTCTGTCCTGCTCCTTAACATCCTAAGGAGATTCTCTCCATTGCCTGAATGTGGTACGTGCTGTTAGAGCTTATCTCTCATCTACAGGCAGTTACTGCTTCTGTGGCTTTTCAGAATCAGGCATCTTTTTTTTTCAGATTTTCTAGGATGCCACCAGGTCTTCTGTTCACATGTACATTGGGTGTTACCTAGTGAATGTTCAGTCTTCGACTGATACCAGCTTTGACCATGAGGTTTTTCAGATGGCTCTGTTAGACTCTCTTGAGCCCACTGTTTCTCTGTGGGTTCTTTTGGACCTGTTGGCTTCCTTTTCTTGTGCCTATCCCTCAGTTGTACTACTTTTTAACATTCTAGTGGTCTAAGACTAAGATCCTGTTTCCTGTAATGTACAATTAAGAAAATAGGATTTTTTTTATTACCCATAAAATTATTTTCTAGGAATACATTACAGGACACTCTCCCCTATAGCTTATGATCCACTCCTATTATTGCGTGTTATAAAACTGAGGGCATGCTGAGAGTGGAAGGGGTTATGCAGGGCAGTACTTACAGCTCTGTTTTGCTAGTGTCCAATCACCTGAAGGCAGTGTATAATCCAGTGGTGTAAGACTAAGATCCTGTATCCTGTAATACTACTGTATCCTTTAAGACTAAGACCCTGTGTCCTGTAACCTACTCCAAGAAAAGGATTTTTTCAGGTGAAACAGCAATCCTGTAGCTGCTTGTGTTAAAAAAAAAACAGTTTCCATGCTACTTGAGCACATAGGAACTTTGTCTTAAATGCTATCCATTATTTTCTTCCACATATTGTGATTAAATGCTATACTCTGCAGTTCTGGAACATTGATGCTAGGGATCAGTGCAGGCCATGGAAACCTTTCCACTTTTCCAAGACACACTAAAAACGAAATAACCCTCACTGCAAGAGTTGCATAAAAAGCAACCTACATTAATTTTGTGTGCTGTATTACTTAAAGTACAACTAAAGGAAACATACACATTTTAGTAAATCCCCATATAAATACCTGGAAGTTACACATGATAAGAAACATAATAACTGAAATTATTATTTTCCTACCATGTAGCTACAAGTGTGGTCTGTAATCCTCTATTCATTTTTTCTTTGCTATACACTGCTAGAGATAATGGGAGGAGTTCAGCAGAGCAGAGCTCAGTTGTCATTTCCTTTCAGTGAAATAGCTTGTCTATCCAACAGTCCTCTAGCTCTCTATGATGCTCAGTCTATTTTACAGTAAACACACCCATCTGCCAATCAATAGCTGGGTGTGTGCTATGTAAAACAGTCAGTACAGGTTCATTTCCACACAGATCAATCTATTACTCAGTGTGCTTATCTCTGCCTGCTCTCCTCTGGTAATTTGTAAACTGGCAGAACAAAATCCAACCTAGCAGCTGGCTGTTTAGACAGAGCAGTGGGCGGACAAAGGCGAGACATAGGTGGAAGTGGGCAGTTCTTCATGGGCAGAATGTGGGCGGAGCCTAACCAGGACACGTGTGTAGAATAAATGGCTGAGATTTGTGTTCTGTTCAACACAGGCAATTCGAAAACCAGGGAGTAAAGCTGTCACCTCACTAAAGGAAGTGCACGTGAGAGCTGGAGACAAGGTAGAGATCTCAACATCCTTACTTCTTTTTGCAAAACAATCAGTGACATGTTTAACAGACTGTATAGGTGCATAACATATTGATTTCTTCATTTTGACCATAGTTCTACTTTAAGACTTTTTAAAGGACTGATGAACATGATATGCTATGTAAAATGATCACTCAGTGTAAAGGTGGACACAAGGAAAACAGTGACAATAACCCATAAAAATCAACAGATACAATACTTTCATCTCTTTAGTTCTGGTATTTACTTAAGAAGCTTATAGGCCTCCTTCACTGAGCCGTTTCGCTGCATACATCGGATTCCAGTGGCAAGAATCAGCGGATTCCAGTGATCCAGTGTATGTGCCTAAATGGTCAAATGAAGGAGGCCTTAACCAGCACCATATCAAATCAGACGTTTTGGTAATATTTAAAAATTAAAGTGATTGTAAACCTCAGACTTGAAAGCTGAACAAAGCACATAATTCTATAGTGTTTACTCACCTCTCTCCAAAGAGTAATTTCTCTCTGCTTTCTCGATCCTCTGCTATCTGCGTGAGGTACTTCTGACAAGTTTTCCTGACACCAATAGCTAAAAAGCACCTCCAGCACACAGCCTGTGATTGACTCAACTCTGTTTCTGTAAGATGTGTGTCTCCCTTCCCTCCAATCAGCTCGATAAATTGATGCAAATAAACTAGTACAACTTATGTAGGAGGATCTGTTTCATCTCTGTGTATCACCTGAGGCTTGTCATTTCACTGGGTACAGGTAAGGGTTTACAACCATGTTAAAGAAAAACCTCTAGAAATTAATAATAACATTAAGTTAAATTACAATCAGCGCAAACAATTATACCGTTTTTAAAGCTGCAAGACACAAGGTTCATTGTTTAAAAAAGTTGTATACAATTTTATTCTTTATACGTTTTAGAAAAAAACATCAACATGTTTTCGCCTACACAAGGCTTCTTCAGGAGAATACTGCTCAGCACTGAGGAGGTTCAGGGCCACTCTGTGCAATTCTACTGCACAGAGCAGATAAGTATATCATGTTTTTTATTAATAGAAAAATGTTGAATTTACAATCACTTTAAAAGTACAGCAGGAGTAATTAACATTGGAAAGTTTTGGACTATGCCAAACATCCTCCTATTATTACCCTTGATGCCGAGAAAGCCTTTGATAATGTAAATATCACCTGGGTATTTCAGGCAATGATGGCTTCAGGCTTTTGAAGTAAACTTACACTCGGGCCACTTTATTAGGTACACCTTGCTAGTACCAGGTTGGACCACCTTTTTGCCTTCAAAACTGCCTTAATTCTCTGTGGCAAAGATTCAACAGGGTGTTCGAAACATTCCTCAGAGATTTTGGTCCATATTGACATATCCATATCCACCACATGCCAAAGGGGCTCTATTGGATCGAGATCTGGTGACTGTGGAGGCCATTGGAGTACAGTAAACTCATTGTCATGTTCAAGAAAACAGTTTGAGATGATTTGAGCTTTGTGATATGGTGTATTATCCTGCTGGAAGTAGCCATCAGAAGATGGGTACACTGTAGTCATAAAGGGACGGGCATGGTCAGCAACAATATTCAGGTAGGCCATGGCATTAAAACGATTCTCAAATGGTACTAAGGGGCACAAAGTGTGCCAAGAAAATATCCCCCACTCCATTACATCACCACCACCACCAGCCTGAACTGTTGATACAAGGCAGGATGCATTCATGATTTCATGTTGCTTACGCCAAATTCTAACCCTACCATCTGAATGTTGCAGCTGAAATCGAGACTCATCAGACCAGGCAACATTTTTCCAATCTTCTATTGTTCAATTTTGGTGAGCCTGTGTGAATTGTAGCCTCAGAACATAAGAGGACAGCTGTAACATAATCAATTATTATGATTAACTGTTGATGACACTGTGAGTTAACTTAGAGAGTCTGATGCTAAAACTGTTGACAAGTGACAATGTATTCATGAAAATGGAGGGTTGGGAGGCAAGGAGGCCTTGAATGTATGGAGAAGAGTTCATACAGAGCTTACCAGGTAGATGCACCCTCCTTGGTTTTGTCTAGGAGCAACTAGGAGTGTTGAAAAGAATAAAGAGCCTGTTCTCAATCTTGGGGGGAAATAGTGGTTCTTATATAATTCCACCATTTAGGCAAAAAATGAGAGGGTGCAGAAAAAGATTATGTTCCACATCAAACTTTTTGTTTGCATAGATATAGCAGATAGCTGATTTGACATTAGTGAACGAGAGAAGAATTCCACTTTTAAGTGATAGATCACCTAGTGGCGAGAAGGCAAACATGCATCCACTTTGAGTCAGCAAGTTGGGATTTTGGTAGAAGGCTCACAGATTGGTCAACAAAGCCATAAAGCATAAGAAGGGGTCATGTGGTGGTAGAATATGGTTGATCAACATTATGTGCAATCTAACTTGGTTCTAGAAACATGATATATGTTGGCAGGACCAGAGGCAGTGTGCCAAAGAGGGATTGAGTTGCCCGCACTTAGGGCATGGGAAGGTAGTTTGTCCAGAGCTTGATTCTTGGAGACAAAGTAGATTATTTGAGACAAAGTAGTTGCCAACAGTCAAGCGCAATAATTGATTATGATACAGCTGTCTTCTTATGTTTTGAGGTTCATTGCTTTCCTTCCCCCTTTTTCTTTGAATACTTTCAAGTCAGCTCCCCACATCTCAAAGGCCTACTTTTCTGTTAGGCCTCAATAGGACCAAACAATCAATGTTTTTAAACTAAGATCTCCTTTTGTATGCTATATTACTGGGCCCTACTATATGAGGCAAGGCGAGCTTGATCAGATCACTTTTCCGTTGCATTCTGCATTTGTTAATGGATACAATTTTTTGTAAAAAATATGAAAACAAATCTGAATGGTATCTGTTTTCGTCTTGAGCTCGCATATGTTTTAATGCTTGAACACAACAAGTATTACTTGGAATAAGGCTTAGATCCATTGACCACAAGATTGTAACCTATACAAACGAGCTATTATTTTACTTGGGGCCCTTTCACACTGATCCAGTTTTGCTGAATTCTAGTGCTGCTGAAAAGCACAAGAGAAACACAATACAAAACATTTTCCTTTAAATCCTATGGAATACCAGTGCGGTGCGTTTTGTAGGGTCCTTTCACACAGGCTTTCTGCCAGGTGGACTCCATTCTGCTCAGGGGGGGTCAATTTGCTGACCCCCGCACACGGATGACAGGTCCGTCTGCGCTCACTGTGCTGAGATGGACCTGTCAGAGTCCCTCTCTCCTCTATGGTGAGTTGGATGAAAACAGTCTGCATGTCTGTTTTCATCAGATCCGATCTACCAGACGGATGAAAAATAGGGTGACCATCCATCTGGATTTCATGGACAGGATCGGATCGGACAGCGGCGGATGTCAGCGGACATGTCACCACTGACATCTGCTGCCCAATAGGGATATATGGAGAGTTCGATGAGGTCCGCCTGAAAAACTGACAGGCGGACCTTATCAGAAAGCAAAGGTGAAGGGGCTGTAAAGTTCTGCATGCTGAATCTTTGATATCCTGTTTCAAAATGCATCAAAACCATTGTTTTCTATAGGAAATGCACCAAAAGTGCATGCAAAAAAAAAATGCATCAAAACCACATAAAAAATGCACCAGTGGGGCGTTTGTTTGGTGCATTTTTTGAGTCATATGTCAAAGTTTCCTGTCCATCAATTGTCTTCTGGGGGACAATGTCATGTGACATCATCATGCCAAGTTATTTGACGACCAGGATTGAGGATCCCTCTGTGTGCCCATAGGAACGCTCCAGCTTGTGATATGCATTCATTATTTTCATCTTTGTGAATTTGCACTTTACAATTTTAAATAAAATAGTTTTATACACTATTATGTGTATGAGATCATCCTTTATCCTTTCCCTTGGGGAGTTATTGTGGCTGTGTATCTTAAATTTGGTTTCTGGAGGAGTTATGCTTACTGTCGGGAGACATTAAACCCCCATACGCTATTTGACCATTTATAGTTATAGTGGTCAATAGCATCTGGTAAGAAGCTGGAGTGTGGTTTCAAATCTGGGAGCACTGATTTGTTTTTAATCTGCACATTGGTGGTCATGGAGTAGAAGTTTGGAACAATACAGTTTGTCTTTTATGCTGACATTTTTTGGACACTATATGATGATTATCAGCTTCCGGATTGCCCCACATACATACAGTACCTCACAAAAGTGAGTACACCCCTCACATTTTTGTAAATATTTTATTATATCTTTTAATGTGACAACACTGAATAAATGAGACTTTGCAACAATGTAAAGTAGTCAGTGTACAGCTTGTATAACAGTGTAAATTTGTTGTCCCCTCAAAATAACTCAACACACAGCCATTAATGTCTAAACCACTGGCAACAAACATGAGTACACCCAAAGTGAAACTGTGCAACTTGGGCCCAATTAGCCATTTTCCCTCCCGGTGTCATGTTAGTGTTACAAGGCCTCAGGTGTGAATGGAGAGCAGGTGTGCTAAATTTGGTTTTATAGCTCTCACTCACTCATACTGGTCACTGGATGTTCAACATGGCACCTCATGGCAAAGAACTCTCTGAGGATCTGAAAAAAAGAATTGTTGCTCTACATAAAGATGGACTAGGCTATAAGAAGATTTCCAAGTCCCTGAAACTGAGTTGCAGCACGGTAGCCAAGACCATACAGTGGTTTAACAGGACAGGTTCCACTCAGAACAGGCCTCGCCATGGTTGACCAAAGAAGTTAAGTGCACATGCTCAGCGTCATATCCAGCGGTTGTCTTTTCGAAATAGACGTATGAGTGCTGTCAGTATTGCTGCAGAGGCTGAAGGGGTGCAGGGTCAGCCTGTCAGTGCTCAGACTATACGCCGCACACTGCATCAAATTGGTCTGCATGGCTGTCGTCCCAGAAGGAAGCCTCTTCTAAAGATGATGCACAAAAAAGCCCGCAAACACTTTGCTGAAGACAAGCAGACTAAGGACATGGATTACTGGAACCATGTCCTGGGCTCTGATGAGACCAAGAAAAATGTATTTGGTTCAGATGGTGTCAAGCGTGTGTGGCGGCAACCAGGTGAGGAGTACAAAGACAAGTGTGTCTTGCCTACAGTCAACCATGGTGGTGGGAGTGTCATGGTCTGGGGCTGCACGAGTGCTGCCAGTACTGGGGAGCTACAGTTCATTGAGGGAACCATGAATGCCAACATGTACTGTGACATACTGAAGCAGAGCATGATCCCCAACCCCTCAGAGACTGGGCCACAAGGAAGTATTCCAACATGATAATGACCCTCCAGTGGCAACCCGTGAAGCTCTGGTGAACTCCATGCCCAAGAGGTTTAAGGCAGTGTTGGAAAATAATGGTGGGCACACTAAAGATTCACATTTGGGCACAATTTGGACATTTTCACTTAGGGGTGTACTCACATTTGTTGCCAGCGGTTTAGACATTAATGGCTGTGTGTTGAGTTACTTTGAGGGGACAGCAAATTTACACTGTTATACAAGCTGTACACTCACTATTTTACATTTTTGTAGCAAAGTGTCATTTCTTCAGTGTTGTCACATGAAAAAATATAATAAAATATTTACAAAAATATGAGAGGTGTACTAACTTCTGTGAGATACTGTATACTGCAGCAGGGCAGCCTGGCTGTGCAAAGTCACATACCTGTATGTGACATTGTGCACACGGTGTAGGGGGCCTGCGTGGGAGCCAATCAACGGGTCCCGTGGCCTCGATGGCCGTCGCGACCCGCCGATCATCCTGTGGAGAGACAGAGCAGCAGTGTGCCTTTGTAAACAAGGCAAACCGCTGATCTGTCAGGGGGCAAAGGAGAGATCTTGTGTTTCAGCTAAGCTGAAACACAATCTCTCTTTCCCTGCAGTGTGTCAGTTCCCCACACAGTAAGGAAGCACCTCTCAGGCACACACTTAACCCCTTGATTGCCCCTGGTGTTAACCCCTTCCCTGCCAGTGTCATTTGTCAGTGGTCAGTGCATTTTTTTTAGCACTGATCACTGTATTGGTGTCACTGGTCCCCAAAAAGTGTCTAGTAGTGTCAGATTTGTCCGCCGCAATGTTGCAGTCCCGCTAAAAATTGCTGATTGCCGCCATTACTAGTAAAAACAATAAAAATATAAAAAGTCTATAAATCTATCCCATAGTTTGTAGGTGCTATAACTTTTGCGCAAACCAATCAATATACGCTTATTGGAATTTTTTTTATCAAAAATATGTAGCAGAATACATATTGGCCTAAATTGATGAAGAAATTTGACTTCTTACATTTTTTAATTGGGAAAGTTTTATAGCAGTGAGGAAAAAATGTTTTTTTATGAGGAAGAAATGTTTTTTATTCCAAATTGTCAGTCTTTTTTTGTATATAGTGCAAAAAATAAAAAACGCAGAGGTGATCAAATACCACCAAAATAAATCTCTATTTGTGGGAAAAAAAAGGACATCAATTTTATTTGGGTACAGCAATGCACGACCGCGCAATTGTTAGTTAAAGCAACGCAGTGCAGTATCGCAAAAAATGGCCAGGTCATGAAGTGGGTAAAACCTTCCAGGGCTCAAGTGGTTAAGGGGTCACAACAGATTGATTAACACTTGTAGATAATTAAGTTTGTATTTTTTGACCTTTCACAATTTTATGTTAAACTTTATAGGGCTGCAATTTTTCTTATACAATTAGTACAAGTTTGCTATCACAAATTTTTGTGCTCGCAGCTTAATTGTATGGTTTACATAAGCGTAGTGATTTTTTGTTTTTTCTATATATTCCAATTCTTCCAAAATGAATACCCTCCTGAAATCTTCCTGTGTTTTGAGCAGCTGTGCTCTGGGAAGGGCTCACCTAGGTTAGCCTGACCAAAAAAGTTGTACATAATTAACCAAGAACTACCCCCAAAAATAGCTACTCTTTTACTATGTTGAAAGTTGATTTAGGTTACACATTTAGGCCGGGTTCACATATGTTTCGCCGCGGGTTCGTGCCTGGGGTCTGGTACGTGTCTGTTCATCAGTTAATGTGCGATTCATGGCCAAGTTTTTGCCTGAATTTGCACCTGAACCAGACCCAAACACGCACTGGACCCTTTTTAAATATGCGGCCACCTTGGACATGTGTGAACCCGCTTTATTGAGAGCCGTTCACACTCGCCTGTCATGCAAATTAGATGCGGTGAAACCCACATTCAATTTGCATATATGTGAACCCAGCCTTACACCTTAAAGTGGTTCTAAAGGCTCAAGGTTTTGTATTTTCATGCATTCTATACATGAAGGTAAAAACCTTCTCTATGCAGCACCCCTGAGCCACAGCAAATACTTACCTGAGCCCTGTTGTGATTCAGCGATGTGTAGGAGAGCCTTGGTTCTCTGAGGACTCTACCTCCTCATTGGCTGAGACAGCAGTGGGAGCCATTGGCAGCCAGTGAGCCAATGAGAAGAGAGAGGGGACGAGGCAGAGCCATGCTCCTTGTGTGAATGGACACACAGAGCAGTGGCTCAGGAGCAAGCCTGCTTGGGTTCTCCCAATGCAAGTTGTTTGCTCTGGGGGCACTTGACAGGAGGGAGGGTCCAGCAGCATCAGGGGGGACCCGAGAAGAGAAGGATTGGGCTGTTCAAGCTTTTAATATCACAAAATGTCTTCCATTTAAAATATACTATTGCCACCCAAATCCAGGTTTCAAAATGTACAAGGTACCTTATACCATTTAGTCAGCATAAAATTGTCTCTAATAGTATTCCCCAGTGCTGGAGATGTAACATAAGCAAATGTGTCCTAACACATATTGTTTGGTTCTGTCTAGCCATAAGCCAAGGTTGGCTATCTCTTGTGCCGCTATTGAATTATACTGACATGTATGCAAGTGCCTAGTGATTCTGCTTTCTGCTTGCTATGCTGTAGTAAAATGACAATAAGTATGGAAAGACTCCTGATTCATCTTGTGAGTGCTGCCAGAGTGTTAATCCCCAGATTCTGGAAGGAAAAGCTAGTTCCATCTGTTACAGATTCTAAGAAAAATAGGAACTTCTAATAGAAATTAAAGTGTACCCAAACCCAATAACAAAAGTGTAAAATTTAGCAGCTTACCAGTTGTCCTAAGGCCTTATGTACACAGGTGTACCTAAGCTTACACCCATCAGTGTTGCCAACCTACTAGATTGAAATCTACTGACATAACACCTAAAATTTACTGGCACTACCGAGTTTTTACTGGCATTTCCAAAAGTTACATAATTACAGTTTTAAATGCAAATTTCAGTATTTAGGCTACAAACAAGTACAATATGCAATTAGCAATGTGGTTTAATGTAGCTATTATGGCAAAAAACATATTTCTTATTTTATTTTTGCTATAGTAAGTAAGTAGCTCAGGGACAGGACTCTGGAGGGCAAGAAATTAGATCACCGACACGGCACGTCCCCTCCTGAGTCACAGATACAGTCTCGCTCCATGCCAGTGGTGCCTTCAGTCCACTCCAGTCCAAACATCACTGACAGTTCCTCTCCTTGCCTTGCTCCCGTCCCTCAGACCCACACATGAGGCTCCGACCACTCCACTCGGCTCCCTTTTACATATATACTACAGAATAGATTGCATACTGTATTTTTTTTTATTTTCACTAACATACAATCTTTCAGGACAAGCTTTTGGGGTATGTCCCCTTCTTCAAGGTCCCAGCAGTACCCAACAGCATGTACCAATAAATTACCTCTAATTACATGTGTCCCATGTTTGGATTGCTGCTGCATTAGTTATGTAGCCATGTGCTCCCTTGGGAGTGGCTGGTAGTTGTGGTTCACCTTATAGCTGTCCTCAATCGCACTATATATCACACATCCGAAGTCACTGAACAGACTGGCTCTTGTTTTTGTTTGTTTTATTTAGGGGATTAATAGGGGAAAAGAGGTGACTGTGGGATGCCCAAAGAATTGGTTACAGGACTTCCTATATACACAACCGTATATACACTCTACTTCCTTCAGCACTTCACTTGCAGGCTGTTGCTCCTTCACTTCTCTCCAGCACTTCACTTGCAGACTATTGCTCCTTCACTTCTCTCCAGTATTTCACTTGCAGACTGTTACTCCTGACCTGAAGGGAAATTTATCAGGCTCACTTAACTACTTTCTCTTCACCACAACTAGCACATGGTGAGGCCTGCACTCGATCAGCAGGGCCACCGAACCACCCGTTACAGGCCAGGGTCAAGGAAGCTTCAAGTGTAACTTAGCATTTGGTGCTAGCCGGGCCATTGGTGGACTACAACTTCCAGCCCATCCATCTTCCAGGCCACACCGGCCTGCTTTCCTCCCTATGACACTCCTTCCCCTGACTGGCTCCTGAGATTTCCACAGACTATCCACTATTCCTCTCCCAGCCTGCTCCAGCCTTTCCTCCAGCTCCCAGGGTTTGCCACTCAGAGACTCCAGTGGATGCTTTAAAGTGTTCTCACTTCTGCTGTTCTCCTACTTCCTTGTGCTGCTCCAGGAATCCACTCCACTCCTGGCTCCACCCGAGCCTCCAGGCCTCAAGGTCACCCCCCCAGACTGGGGGCTCCCTCCCAGGTAGAGGCCTCCACAGCACCTCTGCTACATTCTCCACACTTCCACCCGACTTCTCCTCCCCCTGCTGGCAGACTGCTGTATTTAAGGAGGACCGCCCCCCGCCAATCCAGACTGTAGATTGGTCAGGGCTCCTTCTTATATATCAGGAAGTGACATCTCCTCATCCACCCCCTCTCCAGAGCCTTCTCTGCTCAAAGGGGATCCAAGGGATGTTCCTTCCTTCCATCTCCAGCCACTCCCTGAGCCACTACTCAGCCCAGATCAAAACAATAGGCCTGTACTTACAGTCAGGCCTGACTAAATTTTGCCTCTCCTAGCAAAAATAGCAAAAAGACCTCACAAAAAACGCCTACACTTTGGGGGCGCTAGAGTTAGAATAAGGGTAGGGGCAAATAATGTCACAACCTCCCCTCATCCAGCCACAGAAGGCCTTGTATTCTTCGTTTGAAAAGAATACAAGATGTTTTATAAATCAATGGTGTGAAGTGCAAGCAACCCACTATCCTCCACTGTATGAGAGCAAGAACTGACAGTCTAGGCACTGGAAATTTGGCGCTTACTGCACTGTCAGGAATAAATAAAATTAAGAGTTTTAACTAACGCAACAGAGACCCACACATGATTAAAAGTAATTTGTTGGTACATACCAAACGTACAAAAATATTTTTTTTGCCTAATAATATTTTGTTCAGCTTTAACGCTTATCTTGATGTTATGTATTTAATTGAGTTTCTTTTAAATCCCTAATCACCCAAGGTGATTGAGAATGGTGCTCAACCTTTTTGAGATAAAGGTTCAATAAAGTCTTCCAAAAACTTCCATGCCCCAAAAGTAATAAGGTTTTTATTCAACCAATAAAAGTATAGGAATGCAAAACTTGTATTGAAATTCTGGAAAGTTCTGCATGGGGCTGGGTGTCACTGTGGGGGGTAGGCAATGTGAAGTGGGTTAGGACTCTGCAGCTGACTTTGTGGTCATATAGGTGTTGCACCCTCTAATCAATTTTAGTCTGGCCCAGGGCTAAACCTGAGTCATGGAATATAGGTCAGGGTGTTTGGAGGTTAGGGCTGGATAACTCATATTGGCAGCAATCTGGTGCCTCCCCCTGGTTCTAGAATGTTGGAGAATATTCTAGAAATTAGTGGGCAGAAGCTTGGAGGAATGCCTTGCATA
This sequence comes from Glandirana rugosa, assembly GCA_018402905.1. Classification (NCBI taxonomy): domain Eukaryota; kingdom Metazoa; phylum Chordata; class Amphibia; order Anura; family Ranidae; genus Glandirana; species Glandirana rugosa. Next base: position 200,503 of record BLSH010260641.1, read on the forward strand.
TTAAGGGGCCCTTAGCCAATCCCCAGGAATTAGGCCTGGCAGGGAACTGAGGAGCCCTTAAATAGATATCAGCCATGCCAGCCGGAGAATCGGGTGGAAGATGGAGGAGCAGTGCTGAGGGAGTCTGTCTGTGGCTCTTGAGGGACCCTTGCCAGGGAGGGGTTTTACCTCAGGCTGGAGCTCAGGGGGCTGGCCTGGAAGGATTCTGCCACAGAAGGCAGTTGGAGTAAAGATTTCCAACAGGAGAAAAGAGAGACAAATTGCACGGTGCAGGGACAGACAAGGAGAGAGACCGCCAGCTGTAGCAGCTCTCTCTTGAAGGGAGCAGTCGAAGTCTTCATCCAACCTTGCCCTGGGCAATCTCCAGCGTGTCAGTCAAGTAGACTGAGAAGAAGAAGCAGCCAGGTGGACTGGTGAAGTGGTAGATAGATAGGCTAGCATTTCTGCAGGAAGTAGAGTTGGGACCAGTGTCTACAAGAAAGCAGATGGTGTGGCCCCAGCATTCAGAGCGGAGGGAAAACTTCTTCCTCCTTCGCGCCTGGTCAATTTTGGTTCCACCCACCTCCTCCATCTTCTCCAGGCAGTGCGGCTCAGAGCCTGAGGGAAGGAAGGGAGCCTGCCTGAAAAGCTGAGTGTGAGCTGTCCTCCTGCACCAGCACCTGCCTGAGGTGAGGCAGCCTGTGTCCATGTTCTGGAGCTCATCTAGCAGCACTACTTGTATAATTGCAGTTAAGGTGTTAAATTAATTATTTCATAATAGATATGAGGGAGATACAAGGGAGATATCATTGCTAACCTTCTAAAAATTCTCTTTCCCTGGCTGTAATGCTGACCCGTGGGTCTGAATGCTTTCTAAGCCAGAGCCTGTATGCACATCAGAAAAGTTTAAGGAAAGTTAAAAATTATTATCTGCATACCTCCAATGAATATAAATATTAGAACAACAGAGCCATGGTGCTGGCATTTTCAGAAAGAAAAGTCAGACTCAGCAGTGGAAACCTCTGTAAACATAAAAACAGATTAGAAATTACTAATCAGATAATGGCAGCTTGAACCTTCTATTACACTTTTGCACCAGGCTTCTCAAATCTTTGCATGCCTGCGCTTTATGTGATAATGACTAAGCCCCCCCCCTTCATGACATTGTTGAAAAGGAGCGGAGCATGGGTGACCTGAAAATGATTCCCCCCCTGAAAAAGTTCTGTGGATGCCCATGTCCACATGTTCTACTTTTGCCAAGACTGAGAGTTCCTAGCTTGTAAGAGGCTGTTGATGAACTACAGTAACTGAAAAGACTGTTAGTTCCCAAGGAGTGAACCCTGCGGAGCTGTGCAAAGGATCACGTTTGTGTAGGAGGAAGAAATGAAAGCTTTAAGTAGGGAGGAAGTTGTCCCTGGTTTTGTTTGTCATTTTCGAGTTGGGTATCCCATCATCCCTAACCCCATCCAAGTTATCATCCTCTAATTAAAAAAAACAACAAAAACAAGCTCAAGGACTGTTTTTCTGTGTCTGGATGCAAGAAGGAAATGTTGTGTGACTGGATGAACAGTGAGGAACCCTGACATCTGCAACTCACACAGGGCTAGTGCTATGAGGGAATTAGGTTTCTGGAGGGGGCTGAAGAGCACTGCGAGGTTGGGGGGCCCTGTGGGACACTGTTGGAGGTTAGGGGCACTATGAGGGGTTTGAGTAGGATCTGCAGCAGGTTGAGGGGGCACTGTGGGAGGCTAGACAGCACTGTTGGCAGGCACTCTGAAGGCTGAAGACTCTCAGGGGGCCTAAGGACACTGTGGGTGACTATGGGAGGTGGGGGGGGGGCATTCCAGGAGCTGTACGGAAATGTAAATGTAGAAGGTATCTGCAGCTG
>BLSH010260641.1:202379-238789 GCA_018402905.1 Glandirana rugosa
GGGTTGGTGGAGGGTATCAGTGGGTGTCTCCCATCATCCCTAACCCCATCCAAGTTATCATCCTCTAATTAAAAAAAACAACAAAAACAAGCTCAAGGACTGTTTTTCTGTGTCTGGATGCAAGAAGGAAATGTTGTGTGACTGGATGAACAGTGAGGAACCCTGACATCTGCAACTCACACAGGGCTAGTGCTATGAGGGAATTAGGTTTCTGGAGGGGGCTGAAGAGCACTGCGAGGTTGGGGGGCCCTGTGGGACACTGTTGGAGGTTAGGGGCACTATGAGGGGTTTGAGTAGGATCTGCAGCAGGTTGAGGGGGCACTGTGGGAGGCTAGACAGCACTGTTGGCAGGCACTCTGAAGGCTGAAGACTCTCAGGGGGCCTAAGGACACTGTGGGTGACTATGGGAGGTGGTTGGGGGGGGGGGCATTCCAGAAGCTGTAAGGAAATGTAAATGTAGGAGGTTAAGGTATCTGCAGCCTGCTGCAAGCCTGAGAAAAGTAGGGCCAGTGGGTCACAGCTCAGTGTTTAAGAAGCCCTCATTTAGCGGATTCTCAAGTAGCAGTACTTGTACTCTGAGATATACTTCTGATCAGTTCAAGTGGTACTTTCACCTGTCCATTTATAACTATTAGGTTATTAAATACGATATCCAAACAAAATAAAATTGGGTTAGTTAGTTATCAAAAAGCACAAGTAGTTACTTGGAATAAAGCTGCATTCTTTATACTATTTGGAGAGTACTTAAAAAAAATGTACACAATTCAGGGAAAACTTGAAATAAACTGACAAGCACCAGGTGAGTCTTGGACATCGTACAATGATGTTAGACTGACAATCTTAAATACAGAACTTTTTTTTAATTACAGGAGTGTTACATGCTTCTACCCCGCTCATCTGTAAGAATACAGCACTGGCATGAATCAGGATTGCTCTCCCAAGACTCATGGGGCACATACTTATGTGAAAGGAGAGCACAAACCTAATCACATGCCCTTTACCATGTGATCAACTGATTTGCTGGTTATTGGTAGTCCCTTCCTCCCACGCTGTGTCTGTGTGAAGAGAGGAGAGCCGTTAAGCGGCAAGACTGTCAGTACATTGTTTACACTGATAATGATGGCACTAATCATTAGTGCCCTGGTGATCAGTGCAGCCTATCAGTGCCCATCAGTGCCACCTTTCAGTGCTACCTATCAGTGCAACCTCATCAATACCGCCTATCAGTGCCCATCAGTGCAGCCTATCATTGCTGCCTATCAGTGCCACCTATCAGTGCTTATCAATGCAGCCTATCAGTGCCACCTATCAGTGCTCATCAATGCCACCAATCAGCGCCCATTAGTGCAGCCTATCAATGCCACCTCAGCAGGACTCTGAGCTGAGAGCATCTCTCTCCTACAGTCCTACAGCCCATAGCCTGCACTGGCAGTTCCCTCTCTCAGGAGCTGATCTGCTCCTTCTCCTCCTGCCCCTTTCCTCCTGTGTGTACCACAGGAGCTGTGAAGCCCATCAAATCCTGCTGCTTAGCTTCACACTTCACACTTCCCACGGTGCACACACAAAAGGAGAGGGGCAGCAGGAGAAGGAGCAGATAGGCTCTCTCCTCTTCCATCCGTGCAAGGGAGAAGGGAGAGGAATGGATAGACGCTCTCAGCTCAGAGCCCGGTGGGCAGCAACCCCATTGGGGCCCCCCTGACAGTGGAGGAAAGCTAGGGCCCGGTCGCAACTGCAACCTTTGCAACCCTGGTAGTTCCACCACTGCTACAAATATGTCTTACCTGCAGGTACGGGGAATATCTCCTAAACATGCGTCATTAAAGTAGTTCAGTCAGAAGGTTTTTTTTATCTTACAGTGGATGTAAACTTGATTCATAAAATTTGAGCTGGGAACATATATCTGCAGTGTTTTCTTATCTCTCTTAAAAGCACTAAGTCCTGTGGCTTTCTCCTGCTCCATTCTTCTGTTATCAGCATGATAACTTCTGACAAGTTCTCAGACACATGTGACAAAAATAGGCTGCATTTTGTGTCAGGGTGGGTGCTATAAATAGATTAGCAGAAAGCTGCTCTACTCACAGGACAGCTCTGAAAGTCTCTGCCTATGTGGAGGGGGATGTGTGCCGTGCCTTTCCTCCAATCAGCTGTCTCCCAATGTAATCCAACACTAGACTGCTACTGCTGAATGAGGAAGTGGAAATTCTAACACAATGTGCACTTTCTAAACAGTATGCGAAGCTGAAGACAGCAGATATACATGTAAAACTTATGTGGGAGGATTTGTTTCATCCCTTTGTATCATCTGGGGCTGTTCACTTCACTGGATATATGTGAGGGTTTACATCCACTTTAATGCATTCCATGCATTAAAAAAAAAAAAAACCTTCTGTGTGCAGCATCCCCCTTTACTCCCCCAATACTTACCTGAGCCCCGGCTCAATACAGCAATATTGCACAAGAGTCTCGGCTGTCTTCATTGGCTGAGACAGCAGTGGGGCACCATTGGCTCCCACTTCTGTCAATCAAAGTCAGTGAGCCAATGAGGAGAGAGAGGGGTGCACTCAGCCGCAGCTTCATGCCTGAATGGACACACAGAGCACCAATCAAAAGGCCAGAGAGCCAGGAGGGAGACCGGACAAAGATGGAAGTGTCGGCAGTGGTGATAGAGTGCTGCTAAAGGGCTTTGTTTGAAAAAAATCTGTCATAATGCTGCACATACAATGGGTATAGAAAGAATCATCCCCCTTGAAAATAATCACATTTTGTTGCTTTGCAGCCTAAAATGAAGACAGATACGGTTTTTGTTTTATCCAGCTGTATTTACTAAGTGCAGCTTATAACATCTACATGAAAGATGTAACACCAACATGTCAAGAAAAAAAAATTCAAAAACAGATTATTTGAGTTGGGAAAAGGATCACCCCCCCTCCTAAAGATGACTTAAAGTAAACTCAATCAGGTGTAGCTAATCGCCTTCTCAATGGCACACAAAGCCATTTGACTTTCAACTGTTATCAGCTGTGGTCAATTTGATTAGCTCAGCATGAAAAGAGCATTTCAGTCCCTGGTAGTGCAAATGAAGCAAACAATCAACTATGGGTGGCAAGGCACTGTCACCGGGATCTCTGGGATAAAGTTGTGGACAGTCGCAAGTCAGCAGATAGATACAAAAAAGGCTTTATCAATGCCTACAAGCACAGTGAAGTCTATTATTAAGAAGTGGAAGGTATTTGGTACAATGCAGACCCTCCCTGGATAAGGACATCATTCCAAACTGAATGAAAGAGCCAGGGGAAACTAGTCAAATAGGCCTAGAGCAACACTGAAGCAGTGGCAGGAATTTATGACAGAGTAGTAATTGTGTGCATGTGACAACAATATCACAAATTCTCCACAAATGTGGCTTGTATGGGAGGGTTGCAAGAAAAAATCCACTCCTCAAGAAAGGCCACATGCAGTCACGACTGAGCTTTGCCAAAACACACCTTGAAGATTCTGAGGCCACATGGAAAAAATGGGCAGATGAGACTAAAATTTAATTATTTGGCCTCAACACCAAACAATATGTCTGTCGGAAATCCAATACAGCTCACCACCCAAATAACATCATTCCTACAGTAAAGTAGGGTGGTGGTAATATCCTGTTATGGGGGTGTTTCTCTGCAGCAGGGAATGGAGCACTTGTCAGGATAGAAGGAAAAAATTATGGGACAAATGCAGTCAAATTCTGGAGGAAAATGTGCTGCCCTCTACCAGAAAGTTGTCAATGGGAAGAAGGCTTATCTTCCAACATGACAATGACCCAAAGCACCCAGCAAAAATGACCACACAGTGGTTGAAGGAGAAAAAGGTGAATGTCCATGAATGGCCTAGTCAGAGCCCAGAATTAAACCCCATTGAAAAATCTGCGGAATGACTTGAAGACTGCAGTTAACAAATGGTCACCATCAATTGTAACTGAACTTTAGCAGTTCTGCAAAGAAGAGTGGGCAAGCATTTCAAAGTCTAGATGTGCAAAGTTAGTAGAGACGTATCCCAACAGAGGCTCAACAAAATACTGACACAAGGGGGTGATCCTTTTTACAACTCAGTGATTCTGTTTTTGATTTTTTTACATTTTTTCTGAAATGTTAATGTCATATCTTTCACTTGGTTTTATACAGCTGGATAAAACAAAACAAAACGTGTCTGTCTTCATTTCAGGCTGCAAAGCAACAAAATGTGATTATTTGAAAGGGGAGGTTATTCATTTCTATGCCTACTGTGCCCTAGCACATTATGGCATTAACCTGCAGAGGACCAGGCTACTTTTTATCCCACAGAGTTTACTAACACTTTAAAGATGTTTACCCAATCTGTCTTCCATTGACATAGCCCTGAACATTTTTTTGTGCCTTAGATTATAATACTTGATTTAAAAATATTTAAAAATGTTTTCTGTTCTGTTTTACCTGCACTGATCTGTCACCTGAGTGTCACTTGCAGCATTTTACTTTCACTTTTTCTTTTAGTTTTTGTAACGTCGCCTATTTATTGGAAGAGGATCAGAGGTGTCAACTGTTTGAGAATGTGTTTATGGTGACTCAACAGCTAATTGGCCTTGGGGAATTCTTCAACACTCCAGGCTTTGTTGATTTGTGTATGTCATAAGATATCGTCATTCATTGATCGCTGAAAGTCAGCCTCTAAAATAACTATGACAGCAATTAGAATTCAAATAAAGTTTGATGTATTGAGTGTACTTTCTTACATATTGACTAATGATTAATTCTCAGCATGGGTCTGTAAATACACGTATTTAAAAGGTATCTAAACCCAAGAAAAAAAATGTATATTATTTCAGCTTGTTGAATCACAGATGTGGTGACTGCATTAGATTTCTTTTTTTCACACTTTTTTAAACTTTATTTTCACCTTGAAATGCTGCAATTAACACAAAGTCCTGTCCTATGGTGACAACCATGCTGAGCAGCATTGTGGTATTTGTGTAAGAGTTTGTCAACTGTGGAGACTAGGAAGCCCCCCCCCCCCCCCCCACTGCCAGGTCCGCACTTACCCCATCCAGGTTGTGGGTGGTTTCGGCGGCTTCCCGGGCTCCTCCTCCCAGCCAATACGGTCTTAAGACCTGCTTCCTGTCCTGATTGGCTGGGAGGAGAAGCAGGAAGACAACAATGAATGTTGATTCGCTAATGTCACAAGTGGGTGGGCTCAACCTTTTTGAAGCCTATTAGAGCCTCAGGCTCTAATCATGTGCTGCAAAAAAAAAAAAAGCTTGTCGAAATCTATGCATCTGGTGCCCCGCATGGAGATTAGGGGCTGGCGCATGGAGATGAGGGGGCGGTGCCCCTGTGCCCCTTATGGACCCGTCGCCGCTGACTGTCACCCCCGGACAGGGAGTATTTTAGGACTATACAATACTGTGTAAGGCTCCATTCACACCAATGCTTTTTTTTAATGCTTTTTGCCTTTTTGCAGAAACGCAGGACATTATTTTTAACATGGGTTCCTATGGAACACGTTCACATCAATGCATTTTTGTGCTTCTGCATTTTCAGAAAGGGTCCAGGACGTTTTAAAATACAAAATGGTGCTTTTTTGCTTTTTTGGTTCAATAGACTTCAATGGAGAAGCTGCAGAAAAGCATGTAGTGCATTTTTACCATGATTTTGCAGCGATTTGCATTTTGCATTTATAAAAATGCCCAACAACAAATTTATCAAAAAAAAGGACAAAAACACAAAACGCAAATCGCGGCAAAATCATGGTAAAATTGTGGTTAAAAAAAAACACGAAAAGCACAGAGAAAAAGCACTGCAGAAAAGCTCAAAAGCAACATGCATAGATGTGAATTGAGCCTTGCCTAGATTTCCTTTTTTTAAATTTGCCAAATAACAAACGTACTGTATTGGCCGCCAAGGAGGAGGCGCAGTTTGAAGCTGCCGAGAAGGAGACGCAAGCTGCCCGCGACTTAGATGGGGTAAGTGGGTGGGCAGACGGGTGAGCGACGGGGGAGTGTGTGTTGTATTTCTGATCAACCAAGAGACTGGGGGGATGCGATTTTAACTGACGGGCTGGGGGGGGGGGGGGGAGCACCAGCCGCCACTGCCTTTGATGGTGGTCATGTGACATCCACAAACCAGTTTCATAGTCAAACAATTAGGACTTATTTAGGCCAAAAATTACCCCAAAATATGTCAACACACAGACTGAAAGGTCTTTAACCTTTGTGTTTACTTACAATACATTTTGCTAAATAAAACAGGATTAACTGGCATAAAGATGTTCCTATAGAAACACCTAAGGTAAATCAGCAGGTTGCAAAAACCATGAGCAAAAAAAGTATACATATACATCCAGAAGACTACAAAAGCCCGGTATTTTCATTACACCAACACCAGAGCTCTCAAGTTTAACCCTATGAATTCCAGGGCAAGAGGTAAGATTAGCAGTAAAAGTATGACTCACAAGGGAATAATCCCGTAATTACTTTTTATATCTCTTCAAAGGTATCTAGTAGGAAGGAAACCACCTAAATGCCCTCTTCAGAGTAATCACCGAGAATGCAAAGAAAAAAAAAACCCTCTGCTGCCATACCTGGGGGCTTCCCTCCTCTCTTCTCCGCGTTATTGACACAGAGAACCCTGGGAGGAAATTATATTACATATCATAACTTCCTCCCAAGGATGCTGCGGAGGCGGGTAGGCAGAGCATTAGGATGCTCCTGACGTGCTGGCAGTGCCACACTTACTAGTATTAGCGGCCTGAGTTGTATTAAGTGTGGCCACCAGTCTGTCTGAACGTCAAATGAGTCACCTGTCGCCGGCCGTTATTATTATACTGGCGGCAGCGCATCCGCTTTATGGGGGCGGCAGATCGATTCACCTCCTGGACACTGCCCCCCGACCCAGTCCGCCCCATAAGACTAAAAGTGTAGCGCAAGCCGGCAGGGATTCTTTTCATGTGGGAGCCGGGAGGAGGTTTTTTATTTATGGGGGGGGGCAGCTTTTTATCCGTCCCCCCTGCAAAGTGCCTCCCTAGGCCTAGGCCTTGTCAGCCTAGGCCAAGATACAGTGTTGCCTCCAGCACCCTTTTGCTTACACCCCCCTACCATCACATCTATGCCTCCAATTCTCCTATCCCCATCCAGCACATGTCTGCCTGCACCCCCCCTCTTTTTCCCAGCACACTGCAGCCGTTATCATTCTCCCCTTTGTCTTTCCAATTCTTGTGTGTACCAGGCCAGGCATCTGTACACACTGAAGGTGGACCTGAAGGGTTTGAACCCGCCCACACGTGACTGCCTTGCACAGGTACTTCTCAGCGTATATTCAGAAGCCGAGGAGTGCCCAGGAATTATGCACCACCCCACTCTCTAGCTGGAGGTTCCAGGCTACACAGTATTCCCCTGTGGTGCAGTGTGGAATAGCACGCTCCACCGAAATGAATGTGCTGTGAGCCTGTGGGGGTACCGGGCTGGACAGTGTGCTGTCCATCATGTGCAGCGATGTGTGTGGTTGTGCTCATTCCTGGGACACAGTTGTGGCAGGGTGTCTTGCAAAAAAGCGGGACTGTCCTGCCAAATGCGGGACAGTTGACAAGTATGCATACATGCTGTGAATTCAGAGGCTGCCTCTCATAAGGCCCTGTGCAAAGATACAACAAGACATTCATAAAAACTGCAACACAGAGAGAACAGGAACTGCTTCAGGTGAGGTTCAAAACTGCAAACAATGCTGTGTGACCTGCAAAAGATACACGTGCCATAAATGCAAGAAAATGGGACACTTTGAAAAATTCTGGTGTAGTTCTACTGTTCAACATGTTTGTGCAGTTATTGCCCCAGAATTTACTGTCTTAAGTGTAGATAAATATGATGCTTGAATTCCAGATAAACTTTTGTGCACTGTAACTATTACTCCTACTGCTGCTTACGAGGGCTACTCCATTATCCTGATGCTACAGGATCTGCTGTCACTATACTGCTGGGAGAAATCTACTGGAAGTACTTTGCAAAGTAACCATTTACCACAACTAAGCTGAAACTGTTTAGTTATTTTAAAGAGGTTGTAACCCTAAAAAAATCCTGTTTCTTTAAAGCATGTTAAACTGCATAGTGTTTGTGTGGTGTCATTTGTCCCTTTCTATGCTGTAAAATAACTGGTTGATACTGCCTGTTCCTGTGTCCCCCCCAAGTGTGCTGACCACAGTAATCATGGCTGCTGATCCATGATACCGTAGTCAGTTTACGTGCATCTGTCATCCTGCTGTGTTTAGAGTCTCTCCCCCTCCCTGCCTGTCACATTCTAGTGTAAGCCAATCGACAAACCTGCCCCTCCCCTTCCCTACTGCCACATGGAATAGCGGCAGTAGGGAAGGGGAGGGGCAGGTTTGTCGATCACAATTACTGCCAACCCCCCTGTTATAACAAAATATACTACACAGTGTATGTGTTTTTTAAATTTTGCAGCTGAATACTTTATTTCACATCATGGATCTGCGGTCATGTGACCGCCCGATTGATGTGAAGGGGAATCTCAGCCCCTCCCACTTAGATAGTGCTTAGATCAGGGAAGGAGAACATCGGGTGGTCATGTGACCACACATAGGCGATGTGAAAAAAGGTATTTAGCTGCAGAATTAAAAAAAAACACAGACACTGAGTAGTATAGCTTGTTATAGCAGAGGGGCTGTTAGTAATTGTGAGCACTGACTTTACAACCACTTTAGGATGGCCATACACCAAGCAAATTTCAGTCATTTCCTAATGAACCATCTGAAATTCGATCAGTGGACGAATATGTTAGCCCTCTCCTGCCCAACATCCTTCGATTGAAGGAGACAGGTCAAAAATTGTCAGCCGAATAGCATACGCATCCAATCAGATGCAAGCACTGTTCAGGTGTTTTGATAGCTAGTTAGGTTGGCTGTCAGAATACAATAGCTGCAGTGGGGGATTCATCCATCCGCACTGTGTAGCGTGGATGGAGGAATCTGTTAGAATAAAATCTATACGTGTATGAACAGCTTTAGACATCCTATTCCCATGCCTGGCAGTAAATGCAAAATTTTAATCACCTAGTAAGTATACTGGGCAGGGTGTTTTTTTTTTGGGCTGTACAGTTAGTGGCTGGTCTTATCCTAACAGCTCCAGTTTCTCCTATACTATAATGTCAAAATTTCACTACTCAGGGACATGTCACTGAGCTATGCAAAAAAAAAAACTTCTACACAAACTTAAAGTACAATCAGATGTGTGTGTTAGAAATGGAGACACTTAACCTTCTTTGGAGAGTATCTATTTCCTTAGAATTTAAGAAATTACAGAACAAGCTTGTCTTGCATGTACAGTACAAGTACAAATGCAGAACATTCTACAAAGAAATTGTCCAAAGTCAAAAAATAAATTGATCCCTGCTCTATTTATTACCTTACTACAGGGTAAGATATGAACTGTACTTAGTTGATGGCTTTAATGTCCATGTTTCTCATAGTTTACTAGTATCAGATATCTTAAGAAAATGCCTAATGCAACCTGCACATGAGAGTCACTAAGGAATTTTAAGAACAATGCAAAGAATATGTGATCTATACTAATGGCAAGCATGGATGCCCATGTAATGCCATTCAGTCTTGCGTTACCTGTCAGATTCATGGCAAATGTGTTTACATATAATCAACGTGATTCATGGTCAAACACTCCCTCAGGGGCATTTTATGAAATCAGCGTGCCTGTGTGCGATATTATATGTTGGGTCCCATTGTTTCATATTAAAAAATGTAGTGTGCTTGGTTTTCCATAGTGAAGAGTGGGCATGGTTTTCATTGTGCCAGGGGTGTTGCTAGGATTGTAAAAGACTTGGGGCACCTTAGGCTCACCAACCAGAATTGTAATGCGGTGCGTGAACCGCGCTGTGGCGAACAGTGGGTGTGGCCAAATTGCATCTATAGTGGGAAGTACTTAAGGGGCACGGTAAAATAAAACAATTCCCCCCAGGTGAGTCTGTCCCCCCAGTATAATCCTTCCTCAAGGTCAGTATAATCCGTTGCCCCAGGTCAGTCTATTTCCCAGTACAAGGGTCTCAAATGGGTGGTCCTCCAGCTGTTGCGGAACTACAAGTCCCATCATGCCTCTACCTGAGGGAGTCATGCTTGTAACTGCCAGCCTTGCAATGCCTCATGGGACTTGTAGTTTTGCAACAGCTGGAGGGCTGCCAGTTTGAGACCCCTGCCCCAGTATAATCCTTCCCCCTCCCTCCGGGTCAATCTGTTACCCAATGTAATCCTTCTCACCTAGGTCAATCTGCCCCAAGTATAATCCCCCCTCCAAGTCAGTCTGCCCCTCAGTTTTTTTCTCTGTGGGTTGAACTGGATGGGCTTGTGTCTATTTTCAACCAGACTAACTATGTAATTATGTAATTCCCCGCAGGTCATTCTTTCCCCCAGTATAATGCCCCCAGGACAATCTGTCCCCCTGCCAAATATCTCCCCAGGTCAGTCTTCCCCCCAGTCAAATCCCCATCCCCAGGTCAGTCCCTATCCCCCAGTACAATCCTCCCGGTCAGTCAGTCCCCCAGTATAATCCTTTCCCCCCAGGTCAGTCTGTCCCCCAGTATAATATCTTCTAATGTCAGTCTGCCCTCCAGTATAACCCCCCCCCCAGGTCAATCTGTCGCCCAGTATAGTACTTTCTAAGGTCAGTCTGTCACCCTGTATAACCCCCCCCCCCCCCCCAGGTTAGTCTGTCCCCCAGTACAATTCCCTCAGGTCAAGGCTAACCTAGGAGAATTGTACTGGGGCACAGACTGAGCCGTATGTGTCAGTTCTGCCAATCAAAGAGAAGTTCAATCTGATGGACATAAAAAGAAACAAAATATTTTTTGGGACCTCATTGTCTTGTTGCACTACAGCACTTTTGTGCTTATATATATATGAAATATATGGTGCTTTTTCCCCGTCACTTTTTAATTTTTAATGGTTTAATGGTTTTGTTATTAGATGTAAATAAGCGGACTATTATTTGCACTTTAGATGCTTACAGTGCTGTGACCGCAGTTAGCACATCCAGAACCTGTGGTGGCATCTTCTGAGTCTTTAATGGCACACATGCATGTAGTGATCATAAAAGTCTAGGTAGCAGCAGTTACAGTGTGTTACTAAAGGCTGATTATGCGTGGACAATCCCTTACCTCTATCAGCATAGTCTGTTGTTTCATATTTGTCACAGTACAACTGACTCGTGTCTAGGAGCCTTGGATGGCAGCTGACGAGCTTAAAAGTAAATGCAATTTTCCACAGGCACCTGCCATGTGTCCAATGATGCTGAAAAACATGTTGGGATTAATTGGAGATCCATTATCAAATCAATGCAATCAGAACTGTCAGTGGTGAACCCCGTCCAGGAGTAACCATAAAAGCCAGACGTCAGCCACTTGCCAGAGTAAATACTTCTGTTGACAGGTGTTGTTCTTTGTACAAGATTTGGAAAAAGTCATGTATCTGATGGAGAGACAATCAGACCATGGCAGAATTCCTGCACTGGGACTCAGGCTCAGGCTGTCAATAGTATGATTGTACTTTGGCAACAAGCAGAATTTTATGTTAGCTTATTATTGCAATGTACTACTAAGACATGGATAAATGTTTACCCTGTCACAGCCAGTCAGAATCCCGAGGAAGCCACCTAAACAGGGCCACCATAGAAGACATACAGCTTAACAGTCCAGAGCCTATAGACTTGTCACATTTGGGTATGACATATGTGAAATACAGGCGGTCCCCGGGTTACAAACAAGATAGGGACTGTAGGTTTGTTCATAAGTCGAATTTGTTTGTAAGTGGGAACAGGTACATTTTTTAAGTGTAGCTTCAGCCAAAATAAATATTTTTAAGCTTTTTGAATAGCATAGGGAAGGGGTAACAGCCCTGTAATGTTTGTTTTGCTGTCTGTTTCTGTTCAGAAGATTTCACCTCACTTCCTGTCCCAATGATAATTGGATTTTGAAAATTTTGGGTTGTTGTGGAAACAAACCTTGGTGATAAAGCATCAATGGAGACCCCTTTTCTCATAATAACTCTTACAGGAGTGAATTTCCCTTCCTAGGGGGAGATTTCCTCTCACTTCCTGTTGTCTCCCTCCGTTTGTAAGTACGAGTCGTTCATAAGTCGGATGTTCATAACTAGGGGACTGCCTGTATAGTCAAACTAGGATCAGGATTTGGAGAGATCATAGTTTAATGTATAATATTTATATTTTAAGGGTCTACCAACCTGGTGCCCCATCAGGGGCCCAAGGGCTGCATGCAGCCTTTCAGCACTCACTGAGCAGTCCCTGCAGATGGTGGTCTGTGTTGGTGCTTACTCCAGGCCAGTAAAAAAGTGGATTTTAAAGGTTAATGGTTTGGTTTATTTCTTTCCACTGTCTTACTTTTTCTATGCTGTCTAGCCCTTTTCCTTTTTTATGTATTTTTATGTAATGTACCCATAATTTATACACTTTGGGGGTGGTGTCTGAGGACCTGATCTTTTTTAAAGGGGACTTCCAGATTCTGATAAGCCTCCTGGCCGCAGACCCCCACAACTACTCGCCCAGTGTGAGGCCCCTGTCCTGATCAACATGGGGACAAGGTGCTTTGCCAAGGTACTCTCCCTATGTTGAAGGTACGTGGAATGTATGATTCAGGAGGGAGAAGGCACCCACAGGGCGCAGACATGCCTCACCTGGGCAGAGCCATCTTTTACAGTCACAGCCAGCATGCCCTTCATTTCTATTGAGACACGCAGCTACATAGACACAGACACTGTGTCCCAAAATGCAGGGCCACTGATAAGGCAATACAACTGGTCCTGTTGTACTGGACCTGGGCCCCATCAGCTAAACAGGGGGCCCAAGCAGCTTTATTGTTCAATTCTGCATAAATGAATACATTTATTTTATTAACCCACAGCCCCACTCCTATATGCTTACCAGGGCTTAAATCCACAACAGTAAAATCAGTCTATATATGCAGCATAGCATGCTTGTTATACTCACTGTGGAACTTAAGGGGTTATCCCTCTGCATTGTGTAAACAGGCTGTTTTATGCTGTATGCATAGATCCTTCCCTCCTGCACTGTCTATCTGTGGAAGGCAGTCAACACACAGGCAGGGTATCCAACCTGCACATGCTCAGTTGTGTCTTTTATGCTGGAGAGAACATTTAGAGCTAGCCAGCTCACATGATATTGACATCACACACGTGGGCGTGTATACAGGCTGTAGTGGAAATTTCCTCCTACCTTAAATCTCAGCACTGGAAAAACAGTGCAGTTTATCATTTAACCGTGGTATACAGATCATCCAAAAAGGTACAGTATATAGTGGCAGTATTTTAATGTAAAAAGATTTATAAGCTGTGGGCACTGTGTGGGGGGGGGGGGGGGCAGATGAACTATTTTCATATTACTGGGTTTAGTAACAGTTTAAATTACATTTCCCTAGGCCCCATCAGGTCAACAGGGGAGCCCATTCAATGTACTATTACAGTGCCTTGAAAAAGTATTCATACCCATTTCAATTTTCCACATTTTGTCATGTTACAACAAAAAATGTAAATGTATTTTATTGGGATTTTATGTGATAGACCAACACAAAGTGGCACATAATTGTGACGTGGAAGGAAAATGATAAATGGTTTTCCATTTTTTTTTGCAAATAAATATGTGAAAAGTGTGGCATGCGTTTGTATTCAGCCCCCCTGAGTCAATACTTTGTAGAACCTCCTTTCACTCCGATCTCAGCTGCAAGTCTTTTTGGGGATGTCTCTTCCAGCTTTGCACATCTAGAGAGTGACATTTTTGCCCATTCTTCTTTGCAAAACAGCTCAAGCTCTGTCAGATTGGATGGAGAGCGTCTGTGAACAGCAATTTTCAAGTCTTGCCACAGATTCTCAATTGGATTTAGGTCTGGAGTGGACTTTGACTGGGCCATTCTGACACATGAATATGCTTTGGTCTAAACCATTCCATTGTAGCTCTGGCTGTATGTTTAGGGTCATTGTCCTGCTGAAGGGTGAACCTCCACCCCAGTCTCAAGACTTTTGCAGACTCAGTCTCTAACAGCAGGTTTTCTTCTAAGATTGCCCTGTATTTCGCTCCATCCATCTTCCCATCAACTTTAACCAGCTTCCCTGTCCCTTTTGAAGAAAAGCATCCCCACAACATGATGCTGCCACCACCATGTTTCACGGTGGGAATGGTGTGTTTACGGTGATGTGCAGGGTTAGTTTTCCGAAACACACAGCAATTTGCCTTTAGGCCAAAAAGTTAAATTTTGGTCTCATCTGACCAGAGGACCTTCTTCCACATGTTTGCTGAGTTCCCCACATGACCACATGGCTTCTGGCAAACTGCTTATGGCTTTCTTTCAACAATGGCTTTCTTCTTGCCACTCTTTTATAAAGGCCAGATTTGTGGAGAGATTCTCCCACCTGAGCTGTGGATCTCTGCAGCTTCTGCAGAGTTACCGTGTGCCTCTTGTTTTTTTTCTCTGATTAATGCTCTCCTTGCCCAGCCTGTCAGTTTAGGTGGACGGCCATGTCTTGGTAGGTTTGCAGTTGTGCCATACTCTTTCCATTTTTGAATGATGGAGTGAACAGTGCTTCATGAAATGTCCAAAGCTTGGGATATTTTTTTATAACCTAACCCTGGTTTACACTTCTCCACAACTTTATCCCTGACCTGTCTGGTGTGTTCCTTGGACTTCATGATGCTGTTTGTTCACTAAGCTTTTCTAACAAACCTCTGAGGGCTTCACAGAACAGCTGTATTTATACTGAGATTAAATTACACACAGGTGGACTAATTAGGTGACTTCTGGAGGCAATTGGTTCCACTAGATTTTAGTTAGGGGTATCAGAGTAAAGGGGACTGAATACAAATGCACGCCATACTTTTCAGATATTTATTTGTAAAAAATTTGGAAAACCATTTATCATTTTCCTTCCACTTCACAATTATGTGCCACTTTGTGTTGGTCTATCACATAAAATCCTAATAAAATACATTTACGTTTTTGGTTATAACATGACAAAATGTGGAAAATTTCACGGGGTATGAATACTTTTCATGCCCCTGCCAATATGAGATCTGTGAGGGTGTAGGCCCCCAAAGCACCATCTATGCAATTGGGAACCTGCACCTTCAAGCACTCACAGGATATATTGGGACACAGCAGCTGTGTCCATGCAATTGTGTGCCCCAATAGAAATATATAGGACACCAGCACGGGGATGCATGCAACACCTGTGCATCCCTGATGGCCTAGCATGGGAGACCTATGTCTACGCCCCGTGTGAATGCACCCTTAGGCTGGGTTCACACTGCTGCTAACTCTACTGCGAATTTAAGCCATTGCGATTAATTTCACAAGCCATCTCCAATAACATAGGGTTCTATCAGGGCAGTTCACATTGATGCGTTGCGCATCTAATCCGTGAAAAAAAAGGGTCCTGTGCGAGTTTGATCCATGTGCGTTCCACAGACTACACAGAGAACACGGATTGAAAACGCAATCTCCCATTCACATCACTGCAATAGCTTCCAACTCCAGCTACAGCTTTGCAGTAGATTCGCACCAACACATGTAGAAATCGCACGTGTGTCTGAACTGAAAAAACGCGCATTGCAATCGTATTAAATTTCCAGAAAATTTGCAGCGCAGCAGTGTGAACCGAGCCTCTGAGGATAAAGTGGAACTCCAGGCATTACTACGATAAATATTCCAGCTGATGCAGAATATAATCAATGTTCAGCCACCATGGACTTGCTAGTCAGAAAATGGTTAAACTTATAGACGCTGAAAAGCTGAAGGTGTTACATTGTATACATAATAGAGAATTCACTGAACATCCAGCTACAGGAGACAGTGTGTGCTACAATGTTGCAAATGTTCCATGTGTGAGGGTAAAACCACTAATGAAGTACAGAGGATACTGTCTGTTATATACAGTAGAGATACTCTCCTTCCTTTATGAAAAATAATAGGTGGAAACCTATCTTTACAGATATCAGCCACGGTGACCCCCAGCAATCCAGAGCAGCCACTCTCTGGTGCCAAAAGTCAGTTTTGCTCTGAGCTCTGCATTGTACTTGATGACATCGGAGAACCTGTGACTGCCGGAATGTGGAGGAGAAGAGGCTACGGGGATTCGTCAGGTAGGGAAAAGGCATTCTGTGGGAGAGGAGTATTGGGTAAATAAATGAGCTTTCTCCTTTACCCAAATCCTAAACAAACATTTAGGCCTTGTTCAAACCAGCAGGTCCATCAGAGTGTGCGCACTTTTCTGGGTATTCCTGAGCATGACAATTTAGGGCAGCCTTAAAGTGCTTGTAAACCCTTACATATACCCAGTGAAGTGACTATCCTCAGGTGATATGCAGAGATGGAACAAATCCTCTTACATAAGTTGTACCTGTTTATCTGCAGTCCTCTCTACATTTGTTCAAAGTACAGAATTTATAAAGCTTGTCTGAGCTGTCAGAAAAAAGGGCATGGAGAGCTGAAATTACACTCTGCAAATCTTAGTGAGGAGAGCTCTGAGAGCTGATTGGAGGGAAGGGACGGCACACAGTTCAGGCTGTCAATCTGTTGAAGTCCCCGTCCCCCCGCTTTATTTTATTTTCTCTAGGGTGTCAGGAAAACTTGTCAGAAAGGACTTGTGCAGATAGCAGAGGAACAAAGCAGCAGACAGAGATGACACTTAGTGCTTTTAATTGAGACAAGTACACATATATCAGGATAAGCTTTGTACATATTTCATGTCTGAGGTTTACAACCACTTTAACCACTTGCCTACCGGGCACTTTGACCCCCTTCCTGCCCAGGCCAATTTGCAGCTTTCAGTGGTGTCACACTTTCAATGACAATTGCGCCGTCATGTAGCACTGTACCCATATGACATTTTTATCATTTATTTTAGACAGACAGAGCTTTCTTTTGGTGGTATTTAATCACCCCTGGATTTTTTATTTTTTTGCTAAACAAATGAAAAAATACAAAAAATTGTGAAAAAAATATGTTTTCTTAGTTTCTGTTTTAAAATGTTGCAAACTGTAATTTTTCTCCTTCACTGATGTTCGCTGATTAGGATGCACTGATGGGAGCTGATAGGCAGCACTGATGGGACTGATAGGTGGCACTGATGAGGTGACACTGGTGAGGCTGAACTGATGGGTACTGAGAGGCGGCACTGATGGGACTGATAGGTGGCACTGATGGGACTGATAGGCGGCACTGATGGGACTGATAGGCGGTACTGATGGGCACTGGAGGGCACTGATTGGGGCTGCACTGATAGTCAGGACACTGATGATCAGTGTCCTGATTATCAGTGTAGATGTCCCCTGTCATGCTAGCTGGTTACCAGCTCCGCTCTCCTCATGATGTGACAGCATGATCAAAGGAATATCGATAACCGGCAAGTGTGTTAACATTGTGATCAGATGTGATTGGACTCATGTGGTAAAGGGCCGCCGTGATTGGCCCTTTACCCCCATCACAGAGCGCCCAGGGTGCGCAGGGGGATGGGTGCTAAATCCCTTGCATTGTAGGGATTTAATTTCACTTCCTGTTGTGGCTGTGGGAGAGGAAGTGAAGGGAAATCTCCCCAATGGGACACAGATGGCAAAAACCTGACAGGGGTTATAACCCTCCTTTACCCATCCAAAATGAAAAAAAAAGTTTTGCCTTTAGCTCTATTTTCAGCTTTAAAGCAGTATTAAACCCAAAACCAAAAATGTTATATATTGCAGTTTACCAATCATTTGGATGTGGTGTCTGAATTCATTTTAAGGCTTTTTTCCTCTGTTTTCCCCTAGTGATCTGGCCAGTGACACACCTCCTGTATTAGAGCACCTTCACTCTGGATGAAGGAGCACAGAAGGAACATCAGGCAGCAGCATGGTCAGTGTGTGTGTGTGTGTGGGGGGGGGGGGGGTTAAATGTATTAACAGATTTGGATACACTAACAAATTGAAGCCAAACTCCAGCTCACACTTTATAAGCAGTTACAGCAATGGTTTTGTTCCTTTGGGGATAAAGGTTTTACATAAATAAATAAATGCTGATCATTGTAAACGCCCCTGCTACTGGAAAATGGTTTGTCTCAACCCTTCAACTGCTACAGCTGCAGGACAGCTTGTTCTTTTAAAGTGGTAGTAAACTCTGTTACACCACTTGTACCTCCATGTAAGCCTATAATAAGTTTTGCCTGTAGGTATTGCAAATATCTCCTAATCTTGCACAGTTTAGGAGATATTCTGAGTGCATGTAGCCGAGGACATCAGCGGCGCATGCGCATGCTGAAGCCACAGAGGAATATGTGTTCAACTTGCAAGCTTTATTTGGCTTTTAATGGATTTACCATTAACAACATTTTTAGTCGGATGTGCTGACTCCTTCATTCTTTTTCATGCCCTGAAGGGCCAGCTTACAGTCCTGGACCCTTCAGAGCCTGTGCCGCAAACAGTGGCAGGAGTGACATCATCACACCCCAGGCCACTCATGTAGCCGGAGACTGCAAACCCGGAAGGAAGACCGGGAAGGATGTCAGCCCTCTCAGCGATGACATTGTGGCGCTGAATGACTATGTTCTAAGGTAAGTTTTTCATAATGTGCTAGTATGTGATGCATACTAGCCAGTGGTGGCTGTCCATTAGGGGCGTACGGGTGCTGCTGTCCCCTATCCATGTGATCTACATGCAGGGCGCCGGTCACATGCATTCCAATGGAAGGCGGGGTGTTTTTTTTTTTTTAACACATGATTAGAACCTCTAATAGGCTTCAAAATAGAGTGGGCTCCGGGTGCAGAGCACTGCGCTCAGAGTTGTGTGACAATAACAAATGAATATTCACTATTGCCACACTGATCCTCCTTCCAGCCAATCAGGAAGCGGGCCTTGAGACCCGACACCTGATTGGCTGAAAGGACAGGCGATCCTATTGGAGGAGGAGGGAGGAGAGACGCACGGCGAAAGCTTCCGTGATGCAGAAGAGGAGGAGAGGACACAGGAGCGCTGCCCACCCACAATGTAGATGGGGTAAGTGTCGCTCTGGACCGATCGACTGATCAACAGCTGCCACAGATGATACTAGCACATTGTGACATTGCATGCTGTTTACTACCGCTTTAAAAAACAACAGACTTTCTGGCTGGATCACCTGGTGAAAATAAAGCAAGAAAAGTAAGGCAGAAGTGGTAAGCTGCAATACAATACATTCTTGCTTTTGGCTTTAGTATTGCTTTAATGTACAGGAGATTCCAGATTGCAGGGCATTGTTCCAGTAAAGGTGGACTAACCCTTTAAGAATGAGGGGCTCATGCTGTGGGAGTTTCTATCCCCCCTCCCAGCCCGGAGAAGGGGGTCCTATAGAACAAGGCGGCTCTGAGAGCGAGCCAGGAGAAAACAAAGAAAAGTGATGGCGGTGACGTCATGCCTCCCTCGGGCCCCGCCCCCGCCACTAGCAGCCCAGGGAAGAGTGCGGGCTGTGCACAGTGTGCTGGGTCTCCTAGCAACTCCGACACCCCGGACACCGCTCCGCTCCGCAAACTCCGAGCATCACTCAACTTCCCCACCTCCACCCACTGCGGCCACCTCCACCTGGGACATGCGGCCAGCCGCTGCTCAGTGTGCGGGACATGCGCGGAACAAGGAGCCGTCATCGTGCAGTGTGTGAGGAGGACAGGTGACACATCGGTGGGTGAGGAGGACTCGGCTCTTTGTGTGCGGAGCATGGCATCCCGCGATCTCTAGGCTCATCCATGACTGCCCCATGCTGCCCATAGGGGATCGGACGATATGCCCGGAGGATCGGCCCCGGAGGACAGCTGTCAGATTGGAGGACACTTACCGCCGTCCAATCATCGGAGCCTGCCGGCTGTGCGCTATGCTGGGGCCCCCCGCACTCATCAGTCCGCTCCGCCGGGCTCTGGCTCTATGGCTCCTCTCACTTCTCCTGGGACTGAGCCAATCAGGTGAGTCCATGGGGGGAGGACAGGTGCCGAGCACATCGGCCGATCACTGCAGGGGGAGAGGTGCAGGGCATTGGCATGGGAGCACTGAGGTGTTTGCATGGGAAGCCATTATATAGAACCAATCACATCATAGCATCACATTGGAGATCATTCTCATCAGCCTGGATAGAGGATTCTATTGTAGATTCTATGATATGATGGGGGATCAATGGATCTCCTCCAGACTGAGGGATAGGCACAGTACTTAGTATATGATTACTGAAGTGTCATCATAGGATATCGTTATAAATGTAATCATCTGAGCCAATCCGGTAATATCATCAGCTTGGAAATTATTCTCATCAATTCAGATAGAAAATGTTGCTGTAAATCCTTGATCATTAAGGGCTCATTCACACAGAGGATGACTGGATCTCCTCCAGACTGAGGTATAAGTACATAGCATCAGTATATGAGCACTGATGTGTCATCATAGGATATCATTATATTTTATATGTAACCATCTGAGTCAGAGACATCATATCATCACATTGGAAATCATTCTCATCAGTCTGGATAGAAAACCATATTGTAGATTCTATGATCTGATCAGTAAGGGTTCATTCACATGGGGGATCACTGGATCTCCTCCAGACTGGGGGATAGGTACATAGGATTAGCATGCGAGCACTGAAGTGTCATCATAGGATATCATTATATTGGTAGCTAACAGAGCCAATCACATCATCACATTGCAGATCATTCTCATCAGTCTGGATAGAGAATTCTATTGTAGATTCTATGATATGATGGGGGATCAATGGATCTCCTCCAGACTGGGGGATAGGTACATAGGATTAGCATGGGAGCACTGAAGTGTCATCATAGGATATCGTTTTATATGTAATCATCTGAGCCAATCCGGTAATATCATCAACTTGGTAATTATTCTCATCAATTCAGATAGAAAATGTTGCTGTAAATCCTTGATCATTAAGGGCTCATTCACATGGAGGATGACTGGATCTCCTCCAGACTGCAGTATAAGCACATGGCATCAATATATGAGCACTGATGTGTCATCATAGGATATCATTATATTTTATATGTAACCATCTGAGCCAGAGACATCATATCATCACATTGGAAATCATTCTCATCAGTCTGGATAGAAAACCATATAGTAGATTCTATGATATGATGGGGGATCACTGGATCTCCTCCAGACTGGGGGATAGGTACATAGGATTAGCGTATAATATGAGCACTGAAGTGTCAGCATAGATTACCAATATAATATATTTAACCATCCAAGCCAATCAGATACTATCATTAAATTGGAAATCATTCTGATCAGTTTGGTAACTAAGACAATCAGATAATACGAGCAAAATCAGTTCAGTGCCAGGTCACTCCACAAAATGCCCTCCGGATCAGTTTTTGCTTATAGTTCCCACCACATGCAGTTCCAGTTAGTCTTTGATACAATTTGCTGTGTTCCAGTAGAGTTCTGTGCAGAAAAAATGCAGCATGCTCTACTTTTTTTTCTGCACCGGAAACTGACAGCACTGGTGTGAACTAGAGCCATTGGAATGCATGGAAAGCACTGTGCATGCATTTTACTGCAGAAAAAAGCACACAGAACTGCATGTGGTGTGAACTAGCACTCAAAGAAAATCAATCAGAGATCCTTTAATATAAGGGCTCATTCACATGGGGGGTCGTTGGATCTCCTCCAGACTGAGGGATAAGTACATGGCAGCAGCATATGAGCACTGATGCCATTATATATGTAACCATCTGAGCCAATCAGATAATATGATCACTTTGGAAATTATTCTGATCACTTTGTATAAAAACGTCTATTGTAGATCCTTCAATCATTAAGGGCTCATTCACATGGGGGATCATTGGATCTGCTCCAGACTGAGGTATAAATACCTGGCATCATCAGCATATGAGCACCGAAGTGTCATCATAGGATATCATTATATTTTATAGGTAACCATCTGAGCCAATCAGATAATATGATCACTTAGGAAATTATTCGGGTCAATTTGGATAAAATTTCTATTGAAGATCCTTCAATCATTAAGGGCTCATTCACATGGGGGGGTTACTTGATCTCCTCCAGGCCGGGGGAGAGGTACATTAGCATGTGAGCAGTGAAGTGTCAGCAGAAGATATCATTATATATATATGTAACTGTCTGAGCCAATCAGATAATATCATCAAATTTGAACTTTTTCTGATCAGTTCAGATAGAAAACCCCATTATAGATCCTTCAATATGATCATTATGGATGCGTTCAGATGGGAGATCACCAGACGGGGGATGGGTACACATGATGAGCATTTGAGCACTGACATGTCATGATAGGATATCAAATTATGAGCCTGTGAGATAATATGGTCAAAATCAGTATGGAAGGAAAATCAATCATAGATCCTTCAATATGATGATTAAAGCCCTGTTCACACCCATACGACTTGTCATGCGATTTGATAGTTTCAAATCACATGACAAGTCGCACCGTATTGTCCTTAATGTATGCGCTCAAATTGGTGCGACTCCAACGCCATCAGGCTTGCACCGATTTTGCAAGTAGTTCTTGCACTACTTTTTGTAAGTTCAGGTGCGACTTACATGAAGTTGCACAGATGTCTTCTAAGTCGCACCTGAAGTCACACTGACATGCAGCTTAGAAATCATGCGATATTTTTATATTGTATATGTAATCATCTCATCCAATCAGATAATATGATTGAATTTGAAATGATTCGGATGAGTTCGGACAGAAAATCAATCACAGATCCTTCAATATGATCATTAAGTGGGGGGACACCAATCTCCTCCACACTGGGGGGATAGGTACATGTATTTAGCATATGAGCACTGAAGTGTCAGCAGAAGATATTATTATAGTGGCCCAATATGTACCCATCTGATCCAATCAGACAATATGATCAAATTCATAATGAAGCTAGGTTGACACTTGTGGGCACACTTGTCGGTAAACACGTTCCTCTTTAGCAGACATGCGGGGTGACATTGATTCTCAAGGCTTGGTTCTAGGGTTGCCAGCTCATCCCTTTAAACCCCAACCCATATGAATTACACAGGTTATGAGGCTAACTGAATGCAGATAAGGCACCAAGTGAGTTTAATTACCACCTTAATCAGCCACGGAACCTGTGTAATTCATATGTGTTCGGTTTTAAAGGGATGAGGTGGCAACCCTACTTGGTTCACATATCACCATCTCTGTACAGGTGCGTTTGCATGGGCACCACACCCCTTTCATTAGAATGGGCTGCTGCACCTGTGGGAAATGCAGGTGAAGTCTCTTTGTTGTAAAACAGCCGCACAGAACGCACTGCGTTTTCAGATGCATAATGGCACCCCTGCACGTCTGCCAAAGAGTAGCATGTTTTGGCTGCAGGTGCAGGAATGCGTGCGATTTAAATATGTGTGAACCTAGACTAACGACACCTTGCGACTCGGTGCTGTGCGATTTAAAAAAAAAAATAAGAGGAAGGGACTTCTTTCCCTGCATTTCTGTGGGTAGGGCAGCCCATTGAAATGAATAGGCTGGCTACCTGCAAATCGCAGGTTGCACAATGTGAACCATAGGAGTATTGTGCATCTTATGATCTTTTACATCTTCTGATTGTATTTCAGTAAATCGGTGCATGGCCGCTATTAGAGATGAGACAAGTTAATCTCAGTGTGGCTCATACAGAGCGGGGTAATACATGGGCAGACAATCAATGATAAAGATTGGAAATTTGGATTGTTTGGTTGGTCTTTGTTATTGCAGATATGTACAAACCACACGTCATGACTTATGCTGGCTGCCCAGTGATTGTAATCTGTCTGATTCAGCAGAGACCGGCCACATTCTATTCTGTGTGTACCCCCCCCCCCCACCCCCATGACTTGGTTGCTTTCTGTCAAAGGGAATGTTGGTACATTTTCCATCAGTCAACCAATCAGAAGCAGCCATTGTTCTGGTATTCTGTCAGCTGTGGGTGCCGCTGTCAGAATACATTGTCTTGGCGCTGGATGGAGGAGGAGGGCTCCATCCATTCACCTCCTTTGTGTGGATGGAGGAATCTGTCCGAGTTCTTTTGTTCAACCTTACCTTATGCTGGCCATACACTTATTTCTTTCATGCCGCTTGTGAGCTGAAATCAGATTCCCCCATCCATGCTAACAGCACAGATAAAGGAATCTCCCTTGCCGGCTATTGTATTGTGACAGCCCCCACCTGCAGCTGTCAGAAGGCTTGTACTGTTATTTATTTATTATTTATTACAGGTACTTATATAGCGCCAACAATTTACACAGCGCTTTACATATGTATATTATACATTCGCAACGGTCCCTGAACTCAATGACTAAAGTCTATTAGTTAGCCAATAATTGTTATCACCCTAATTCCAGACAATTAGGTATTATAAAGCTGAGAAGTAATGAATTGTGATGGTCCATTAAACATTATCACCTACAGAGAATACCCAGCGTGCTGGAAAATGTCAGAGGTTAAGTGTCAATGTTTCTCTTTTCTTTTTCCATAAAAGATGATTTTACTATGTGCTTATCATTGGTATTAGGTAGTAGAATAACCCATAGAACTACAATAGTTATGGCTGATGAGTAAATAAGAAAGTGAGTCATCTCAAATGCATGATCACAGGAGATCCCCACTATTCTGCACTATTTATTTGTATAGCACTGGCAACTTACTTCAGTCTCTGCCTGCAAGGAGCTTACACTCTAACATCTGATATTACAGAAAGGAGCAAATCAACTTGTCTTTGGAGTGTGGGAGGAAAACAAACCCTTGCAAGTTCTAGGAGAGCATGCAAACTCCATGCAGATAATGCCCTGGTTGGGACTGGAACAAGGCAGGGCTCTGCAATGGAGAGGCGCTAACCACTAAGCCACTGTGCTTTCCTATATGATCAACAAGGTGCCCAGTAAGGCTACTATTATTTCTTAGTCATCGATCAATGTAGCCATAGAGCTACCAAGTACTATAGAGTGTAGAATAATAAATACTATTCATGACACCGGAAGTAAAGATATTGTACAATCAGATTCGGGTTAATCTCTAAGGTAGTACGGCAATGGTTTGATGAGTGCTGTCACCAACCAGATTGCTAAAAATGCATTAGAAAAAGTACATTCACATTGTGTGTTATGGGTGATGGAGCTTTCTATATTTCTCTTTGACTGGTTGGATACATCTGCTTTGGATGGGGAAAAAATGATCCACGTTCGGATTACTTTTTAGAGGTTTGACAGGTGGAGAGGAGGTGATGTACTATCCCCTTGCCAACTGTTATTGCTGCACCAACATGCTGCAACCCCATGTATTGTGGGGTGATTGAGGCACTTCCCTCTTTGCCTGAATGGGTCCCATTCAGGAAGTTTGCTGCCTGCCGAGCATGACCTGAGCGATCAATTTAGCCGTGGACACTCGGCATCATGACTGCAGCACTGTGTAGCTTTGGGTGAATGCGGTCAAGGGAGCCCTAAAAACGAGGCTCAGGTGCACATTTGTAACGCCCCCCTAATTGCAGGTCTAAACAATCCCTACTGTCTATTGGCCCGTACACACGATCCGAAAATCGGACGAACAATACTGCATACGATGCGATCGTACGATAATCGGGTCATTAGTACACAGCTTACAAGAGCCGATCATGACAGTTCATCCGATAATATTTGATAATATTTGATCGGACAAGCATGAAAATTTTGATCGCATGATACCAGATCGTACGATTTTCGTTTAATCAGTACAGTTGTTGTCCGAAAATACGATACAAATACACTACAACACATTACATCACTTCAGATTTTTTATTCTGTCCTACAAGAATTTTCATGACTTTAGTACACTCTTCCGATTCGATCTGAGATTAGCATGCAAAAAAAAAAAACGGACGATCTGTCGTCCGATTTTCGGACCATGTGTACGGGGCATATGTATGGACAAAGCATAATCTCTATATCAAGGATATGCAATTAGCGGACCTCCAGCTGTTGCAAAACTACCAGCCCCATCATTCCTCTGCCTCTGGGTGTCATACTTGTGGCTGTCAGAGTCTTGCTATGCCTTATGGGACTTGTAGTTCTGCAACATCTGGAGGTCCGGTAATTGCATATCCCTGTATGAACAAAGGTTTGTTTGATGTGAATGTATGAATGTTTAGAAAACATTTTTTGTTTAAGTCTTTCATGTTGGGCATAATAAAAGGATCAACATCTGTGTGTTGTGATATACAGGATAGCCAGTGGAAAAGTCATTTGATGCCTTTTTCATAGTCATCTTGCGAGTCCCAAGAGAAAGCAATGCAAAGATGTCTCACTAGGCGGTAAATAAAATCCACATTTCCAATATGTTGGAGTAAAATGTCAAGTTCACTCGACTCTGCTGGCATCCACAAAAAATATCCCAGATTTGCCAATTTAATATTTGGGGTAGGAACTGCAGGACTTTTATAGATGGTTAGAAAAAAAAAATATATATATATATATAGTATATAGTGCATCCGGAAAGTATTCACAACACTTCACTTTTTCCATATTTTGTTATGTTACAGCCTTATTCCAAAATGGATTAAATTCATTATTTACCTCCAAATTCTACAAACATACCTCATAATGATAACATGAAAGAAGTTTGTTTGAAATCTCTGCAAATCTATTAAAAATTAAAAACAAATAAAAACCCTCTTTTGGAAAAGAGACCACCCCCCATCTGTCTAACTGGCTGAGCAAGGTTGAGGGTATCAATAAGATGGAAGATCTGATCCTTACATCCCAACATAAGAGAGAACTATATAATAAGACGTGGGGATTCCTACTCTCAGACGAAGGCAAAGCTCTGATTACAGCATGTTCAACAAGTGTTTAGACCGCATCAACAGTCCCAAGTGCTTGTGGACCCCGTCACCTCCCTACGAGATCCCTCTCCTTTCTTTTTGCTATCCCTCTCCCTCTTTTCTATCTGCTTTCTCTAGCCTTTCTGCTTACACCTCGTTCTACGTTACCCTCATTACTTTCTTTTAGTGTTAGATATTGGATAATGAGTTTGGGCAGGAGCTTTCCAACCTCTTCAGGTGCACTCATAACGGAGAGCCGAAAGGCACATCACTACGTAGAGGAAGTCTCTAATGGGACATACTAGAAATGTGAATATATGTCTGTTAGCACTTACCTGCGATATATCAAGCTGTTCATGTTGTCTTTGAATTGTACATTAGACTTTCTGTACCTCAGGGCTCTATCCACGTATGTCTTATACTGCTCCTGCCGGAAGTTAATAAAACTTATATTTGAAAAAAAAAAAATCACATGTACATAAGTATTCACAGCCTTTGCTCAATCCCTCCTCCAGCACACACATTGGTCTTTCCTCTGTATCCTTCCTCCAGCACACACATTGGTCTTTCCTCTGTATCCCTCCTCCAGCACACACATTGGTCTTTCCTCTGTATCCCTCCTCCAGCACACACATTGATCTTTCCCCTGTATCCCTCCTCCAGCACACACATTGGTCTTTCCCCTGTATCCGTCCTCCAGCACACACATTGATCTTTCCCCTGTATCCCTCCTCCAGCACACACATTGGTCTTTCCTCTGTATCCCTCCTCCAACACACACACATTGCTCTTTCCTCTGTATCCCTCCTCCAGCACACACATTGATCTTTCCCCTGTATCCCTCCAGCACACACATTGGTCTTTCCCCTGTATCCCTCCTCCAGCACACACATTGGTCTTTCCTCTGTATCCCTCCTCCAGCACACAGATTGGTCTTTCCGCTGTATCCCTCCAGCACAAACATTGGTCTTTCCCCTGTATCCCTCCTCCAGCACACACATTGGTCTTTACCCTATATCTCTCCTCCAGCACACAGATTGATCTTTCCCCTGTATCCCTCCTCCAGCACACACATTAGTCTTTCCCCTGTATCCCTCCTCCAGCACACACATTGATCTTTCCCCTCTATCCCTCCTCCAGCACACACATTGATCTTTACCCTGTATCCCTCCTCCAGCACACACATTGATCTTTCCCCTGTATCCCTCCTCCAGCACACACATTGGTCTTTCCTCTGTATCCCTCCTCCAGCACACACATTGGTCTTTCCTCTGTATCCCTCCTCCAGCACACACATTGATCTATTCCCTGTATCCCTCCAGCACACACATTGGTCTTTCCCCTGTATCTCTCCTCCAGCACACACATTGATCTTTCCCCTGTATCCCTCCTTCAGCACACACATTGGTCTTTCCCCTGTATCTCTCCTCCAGCACACACATTGATCTTTCCCCTGTATCCCTCCTCCAGCACACACATTGATCTTTCCCCTGTATCCCTCCTCCAGCACACACATTGGTCTTTCCTCTGTATTCCACCTTACATACACTCTGCAGTTTCATATCCAGTGACCTGTTGCCAATTAGCCTAATTAGTTGCAAAATGTTCTTCCAGCTCTTCCTTGTTGGTATTACTTACCAGCTTTTTTGTTGCCCTGTCCCAATTTTTTGAGACATGTTGCTGCCATCAGCTTCAAAACGACCTTATTTTTTTCTAAAATGGTACATTTTCTCTGTTTAAACATATGATATGTTTTCTAGCATGAATAAAAATATGGATTTATGAGATTTGCAAATCATAGCATTCTGTATTTTATGTAGATTTTACACAGCGTCCCAATTTTTTTTAAAATTGAGGTTGTATGTGCTTCTGCTGTGGTTCACACTGCTGTGACTTATCATTCGACTTGCGACACATAAAGTCGCATGACAAGTCAAAACACCTCTTAATCAATGCGACTCAAATTGCAGCAACAAAAAAAAAAGTTCCTGCACTATTTTTCTGCAATTTGGGTGCCTTAGACTGCACTGTTAAATCGCAAGAGTCACAAGCAAGTTACACGCAGAGTGAACCGAACCCTTAACGCTATCACTTCTGCTCATGTGCATCAATCTCTCAGTTCTTGGCAAGTTTTTGGCACCAGTCTCCAGTGTATGTGTGATAATCCCTCACATTTAGTGAGTGCATTCAAGAAAATATCTGTCACATCCTCACTGATTCTGGTCCAGTGCGCATCTAAATCTCACATTATGCTAGTAGAATTTTTATGAGAAAATTTTTAAGGCCCCTTGCACATGGACATTATCCATTCAGTCACGTTTTTTCAGAAATGATTAAATTCACATCAGTTTGCACATACGTTTTCAGTTCAGTTTACATCAGTGTGCACGTCAGTTTAGTCCAGTTCATATCAATTCAGTACAGTTTACGTCAGTCTACATCCCCTTTTGCATCCGTTTTTTCTTAGGCCCCTTTCACACAGGTGGACCGATCGGGTCTGCCTCTCAGTTTTTTAGGCAAACCCCATCGGACCATCCTTTGCCCTCTATGGAACAGCAGGTGTAAACAGACATGTGTCCGTTTACACTTGCCGACATCTGATCCAATCCTATCCGCTAAAAACAGACAGGTGGGGGATGCGTTCCCCATCCCTTTGGTGGATTGGATTGGATGACTGTCAGATGTAAACACATAGGCAGTCTGTTTACATCCGACCGCCCATAGAGGAAAGCGGGCTGTGTCCATGTCCGCCCTTTATAAGTGGAATGGACACAGACCTGTCATCCACCTGCTCAGTGGAGATCAGCAGGCAGATCTGCTGGCCGAGTCCACCCATGTGAAAGAACCCTTAGTTATGGCAGAGACCAATCAGGGGTGGCAAAAGTATAAACAAAAAAACAGACGTGGATGTAGATCGATTGCATGCGTTTACATCCATTCCATTCTGTTGTAACGAATCTGGACATTAGCTGTTCCATTTAACCACTTCAGCCCCAGAAGGATTTACCCCCTTAATGACCAGGCCATTTTTTGCAATACAGCACTGCATTACTTTAACCGACATTTGCGCAGTCGTGCGAGATTGTAACCAAATAGAATTGATGTCTTTTTTTTTCCACAATAGAAAAATAGAGCTTTTTTTTGGTATTTGATCACCTCTGCGGTTTTTATTTTTTGCACTATAAACAGAAAAAGACCAAACATTTTGAAAAAAAAAAACAATGTTCTTTACTTTTTGCTATAATACATATCCAAAAAAAATATCTAAAAGAATGAATTTAGACCAATATGTATTCTTCTACATATTTTTGCCAAAAAGTCCCAATAAGAGTATATTGATTGAATTGCGCAAAAGTTACAGTGCCTACAAACTATGGGATAGATTTATGGACTTTTATTTAATTGTTTTGACTCGTAATGGCAGCGATCTGCGATTTTTAACGGGACTGCGACATTGTGGCAGACATTGTGGCAGACAAATCTGACCCTAACGTGACACTTTTTGGGGACCAGTGACACCAATACAGTGATCAGTGCTATAAAAATGCACTGATCACTGTATAAATGACACTGGCAGGGAAGGAATTAACACCAGGGGCGATCAAAGGGTTAAGTGTGTCCATGCTAGGGAGGTGCTTTCTAACTGTAGGGGGAGTGCACTGACTGGTGGAGGAGAGAGATCGCTGTTCCTGATCACTAGGAACAGACGATCTCTCTTTACTCCCCTGTCAGAACGGGGATCCACCTTGTTTACTTAGGCAAATCCCCGTTCTACCTCTCTGTGGAGTGATTGCGGGTGGCCCGCAGACATTGCGGTCGCCGGCCACGCGCATCGGCTCCAGCGCTGCGGGCCCCCTGTATCTATTACACGAAACACCGTACCGGTTCGGCGATTTGCGCAATAGAGCTGCCTTGCCGCAGTATACCTGCGGCGGGCAATCTTAAAGTGGTTTAGAAACTGGACCTAAATGGATATGCAATTACAGTGCATCCAGAAAGAATTCACACCACTTCACTTTTTCCACATTTTGCTATGTTACAGCCTTATTCCAAAATGGATTGAATTCATTATTTTCCTCAAAATTCTACAAACAGACCAGTGTACAAAGCAAGGTTCATAAAGACGTGGATGAATAAGTTTGGGGTGGAGGAACTTAACTGGCCTCAACCCGATAGAACACCTTTGAGATAAATTAGAGTGGAGACTGCGAGCCAGGCCTTCTCGTCCAACATCAGTGCCCGACCTCATAAATGGACTTCTGGAAGAATGGTCAAACGTTCCCATAGACGCACTCCTAAACCTTGTGGACAGCCTTCCCAGAAAAGTTGAAGCTGTTATAGCTGCAATGGGTGGGCCAACTCATTATTGAACCCTACAGAGTAAGACTGGGATGCCATTAAAGTGTATGTGCGTGTAAAGGCAGGTGTCTCAATACTTTTGGTAATATAGTGTAAATTGACACCCAGCAATAGACATACATTGTGATTCAGTCTGGAACTATCTGAAAAACTGACAGACGGATCTAGATTGAATGCCCATGTGAAAGGGGACTTAAGAGCGTCTATTCAATTTTCTAATCATTTGTGGGATTAAATTAATGTTCGTTTTCAACTGCAGTAAGGATAAGATCTAAAGAAGTAGGATGGAACATTTTTTATTGAACAAACAAATTTCTAACAGTGAATGCGTTTTTGTTGCTGGAGGCTATAGCTGCTAGCAGTAATCGTGTTCTGCCTCGAAGGAAAGAACATTGATTAATGTATGGCCTGCCTTGGGTTCCTTTAAACAATCCCCAACAATGCCCTGCCCTGTCCCCCATGTCCTCAGCATCACCTCCACTGTTCCTGGACTCCATGACACAAACTTTGCTAATACTCTGATGACATTTTGGTGTCTCCATTTCAACATCCATTACCAGGAGAACTGTGCCAGCAGCTTTTGAATTTATTGCCATTTCCATTTTTATCATTATAGCACAGGTGTATTGTGTTTTTTCATCCTTTTCAACATCTATTGTCCTCATTTCCACTGACACACTTCTCCTATTTCAGTATCCTCTCCACCACCTTCCCAGCCTGCGGTGCTGCTAATCCCTGCCACCTCCACTGTCTCAGAATAGCCTGCTTCAGTTTTAGCAAACCCATTTCCTGCTCACCCCCTGTGTGAAAAGCTTAGCTCCCATGCTGTGGCTCTATAATTACTAAACTGCTTACAGTAGTGCCAAGTGCACCCATTTATTATGCTCATTATGGGGCACATTTCTTCACCCCTGTCATTTATGAGTCAAATTAGTCAAATAAGATTAACTGTTCATCCTACTGTCATAGCATACTGTTCACACTGTCCTCCTGCAAATGATGCCCCCTGTCATACCCCACTCCTGCACATACTGCCCATTGTTATACCCCCTACATCCCACTCCTGCACATACTGCCCACTGTCATACCATCTGCACCCCACTCCTGCACATACTGCCTATTGTCTTACCATCTGCACCCCACTCCTGCACATACTGCCTATTGTTATACCCTCTACACCCCACTCCTGCACATACTGCCCTCTGTCATACCATCTGCACCCCACTCCTGCACACACTGCCCATTGTCTTACCATCTGCACCCCACTCCTGCACATACTGCCCATTGTCATACCCTCTGCACCCCACTCCTGCACATACTGCCTATTGTTATACCCTCTACACCCCACTCCTGCACATACTGCCCTCTGTCATACCATCTGCACCCCACTCCTGCACACACTGCCCATTGTCTTACCATCTGCACCCCACTCCTGCACATACTGCCCATTGTCATACCCTCTGCACCCCACTCCTGCACATACTGCCTATTGTAATACCCTCTGCACCCCACTCCTGCACATACTGCCCATTGTCATACCATCTGCACCCCACTCCTGCACATACTGCCTATTGTCATACCCTCTGCACTCCGCTCCTGCACATACGCCCCATTGTCATACCCTCTGCACCCCACTCCGGCACATACTACCCATTGTCATACCATCTGCACCCCACTCCTGCACATACTGACTATTGTCATACCCTCTGCACCCCACTCCTGCACATACTGCCCATTGTCATAACCTCTGCACCACACTCCTGCACATACTCCCTATTGTCATACCCTCTGCACCCCACTCCAGCAAATACTACCCATTGTCATACCCTATGCACCCCGCTCCTGCACATACTGCCCATTGTCATACCCTCTGCACCCCGCTCCTGCACATACTGCCCATGGTCATACCCTCTGCACCCCACTCCTGCATACGCTGCCCATTGTCATACCATCTGCACCCTGCTCCTGCACATACTGCCTATTGTAATACGCACACCGCTCCTGCACATACTGTCCTTTGTCATAACCTCTGTACCCCACGCCTGCACATACTGCCTATTGTCATACCCTCTGCACCCCAATCCTGCACATACTGTACATACTGCCCATTGTCATACCTTCTGCCCCCCACTGCTGCACATACTGCCCATTATCATAACCTCTGCACCCACTCCTTCACATACTCCCTATTGTCATACACTCTGCACCCCGCTCCTGCACATACTGCCCATTGTTATACCCTCTGCACCCCGCTCCTGCACACACTGCCCATTGTCATACCCTATGCACCCCACTCCTTCATATGCTGCCCATTGTCATACCATCTGCACCTCGCTCCTGCACATACTGCCTATTGTCATACGCACACTGCTCCTGCACGTACTGCCCATTGTCATAACCTCTGCACCCCACTCCTGCACATACTGCCTATTGTCACACCCTCTGCACCCGGCTCCTGCACATACTGCCTATTGTCATACCATCTGCACCCCGCTCCTGCACATACTGCCCATTGCCATATCCTCTGCACCCCACTCCTGCACATACTGCCTATTGTCATATCCTCTGCACCCCACTCCACATATCAGTTCACATATTGCACCCCATCATATAATCCACAAGCTGCTTTAGTGCATTCTGCCTGTCATATCCTCTGTATCCTGCACATATTGCCAGCTGTCATACCCTCCTCACTTCTGTTCTGTCATACTGTCCCCTATCATACTCTCCCTTGCGCATACTGCACTCTGTCATACTCTTCACACTTTTCTCCATACAGTATATTGCCTGCTATCGCATCCTCTACACTCTTCTTCTGCACATGCTGTCCTCCTGCACACACCACCTACTGTCATACCCTCCTCACTCCTTTCCTGCACACACCACCTAGTGTCATACCCTCCTCACTCCTCTCCTGCATAAACTGCCCTCTGTCATACCCTCCTCACTACTCTCCTGCATAAACTGCCCTCTGTCATACTCTCCTCGCTCCTCTCCTGCATAAACTGTCTGCTGTCATACACTCCTCACTCCTCTCCTGCATAAACTGTCTGCTGTCATACACTCCTCACTCCTCTCCTGCATAAACTGCCCACTGTCATACCCTCCTCACTCCTCTCCTGCATAAACTGCTTGTTGTCATACCCTCTTCACGCCTTCCTCTCCTGCATAAATTGCCCACTGTCATACTCTCCTCACTCCTCTCCTGCCTAAACTGCCCATTGTCATACCCTCCTCACTCCTCTCCTGCATAAACTGCCTGCTGCCATACCCTCCTCACTCCTCTCCTCCATAAATTGCCTGCTGTCATACCCTCCTCACTTCTCTCCTGCATTAACTGCTCGCTTTCATACCCTCCTCGCTCCATTTCCTGCATAAATTCCCTGCTGTCATACACTCTTCACTCCGCTTCTGCATAAACTGCCTGCTGTCATACCCTCCTCACGCCTCTCCTGCCTAAACTACCCGTTGCCATACCCTCTTCACTCCTCTCCTGCATAAACTGCCCGCTGTGATACCATGCGTACTGCTTTCCTGCATATACTGCCTGCTCTCATATCCTCCTCGCTCCTCTCCTGCATAAACTGCCTGCTGTCATACCCTCCTCACTCATCTCCTTCATAAATTGCCCGCTGTCCTACCCTCCTCACTCCTCTCCTTCATAAATTGCCCGCTGTCATACCCTCCTCACTCCTTTCCTTCATAAATTGCCCGCTGTCATGCCTTTACTCCTATTCTACATAAACTGCCTGCTATCATACTCTCCTCACTCCTCTCCTGCATAAAGTGCTTGCTGTCATACCCTTCTTACTCCTCTCCTGCATAAACTGCCTGCTGTAATACCGTTGTTACTCCTCTCTAGCACATACTGCCTGCTGTCATACACTCCTCACTCCTCTCCAGTACATACTGCCTGCTGTCATATCATCCTCGCTCCTCTCCTGCCTAACCTGCCTGCTGTCAAACCCTCCTTACTCCTCTTCAGCACATACTGCCTGCTGTCATACCCTCCTTACTCCTCTTCAGCACATACTGCCTGCTGTCATGCCCTCCTTACTTCTCTTCAGCACATACCGCCTGCTGTCATACCCTCCTTACTCATCTTCAGCACATACTGCCTGCTGTCATACCCTGCATACTACTTTCCTGCACATACAGGCAATGACCCTTCTTAAGCATCGTTAGTTATATCCCCAACCTTTCCTGCTGTGGAACGGGCACACTTTACTTGTGTATGTTATAATTAGTATTCTATGCTGCCTTAGATCTAAAGACCCCGACAATGCAGCCGTCAGCTAAATTTAGGCTTGACATGCCTGTTGTATTGTATTTTTGAGCCAGTTGAAAAAAAAAGATTGACATGGATCTTTAAATAAACCGCAAGTGTTATGCATGAACGTTGGCACCTAACATGCCAGTACGCCTGTTGTGTCACCGATGGTACCCTCAGATTTTGGCCAGATCTGGCTATATTCTGTGAGTTCCTTTTGACACCAGTGGCCAAGTGTGCACTTTTCTAGGAACAGCTGACCCCCCAGACATTCACTGAAACAGATGTCTGATGAAACAGATGTCTGATTGCCTGTTTACATAGGTGCCAAGTAGCTATCCTTTGTGCTAGAACCTAGCTCCTGCAATGTAAATTTATGGTCAGAAAATCACCGGTAAGGAAATAAGAGTCACTGATTTATGTTTCTCAGTAATTCCGCAGTGTGCAGACAGATGTTTGCATGCTCCTTTATGATGTGTGGTGCACCTGTATCTTTTTTTTTTCTAGCAGTGTCTTCTATTTACTTATGTCTGATTACCCACTAAGAATGGCTGAGTTTACTTTTCCTCATCTGGTTGTATGCAAACTCACAAAACCAGTCTCTTGAATGGCCACTAAAAGACTGGTATTTAAATGTAACGTCCTCGATCCAAGATCGTGTTTCCTATCGATGAACCGTGGATACATTTGTCCGTTAGTCTGTAGACAAAGTAGTCTGTAGACAAAGTCACTTACAGACCCCCCAGTCGACAAGGATCTTTTCACGTGTGAACCGGTGACCACAGTTTTCCTTGAGTGTCTTATATCGGTCTAGACCGGTTTTAGACTCCCATGGTAGCCACTGTGTTGTCCGCATGACCGTACAATCCACGGTTGCAAGTACGTATTGTGAACG
>BLSH010260641.1:256869-276363 GCA_018402905.1 Glandirana rugosa
GTTGAAGTTCAGTGTAGTTGAAGTTTCATCACGTGACATGACGTGATGAAACCAGGCTGAAACTACGCTGAACTCCAGGTATCTGGAGTTCTAATGTTTCCAAAACGCGACGTTTTAGTGTCGTTTTAACGCCGTTTTAGTGGGCTGAAAGTCCAACGTGTTCACACTTTTCCCGGAAATCCAACGTGGTTAAAATTTCATCAAGTACGTGATGAAAACAGACTGAAAGTACTTTGAACTCCCGGCATCTGAAGTTCCAATTGGAAGTTTTCAACGTATTTTCAGTATGGACTTACATTGTTGAGTTAGGTTTGTTTTGTTTCTGCAGATTAAGTATTAACCAGACTGAATTCAGGTCATGTATGGCCAGCTTAACTATGGAATTAGGCTCCATTCACACTTGTATGACTCCAAAGTTGCGCTGACTTTGGAGTGCAACTTTGGTGCAACTTTGGATAGGTGCAACTTGGATACGATTTTGTTTTTGACCAGTGATAATGGACAGCTGTTGCATTGTATAACATTCAGGTATGACTTTTATGCAACTTTTGAAGGTTAACCTTGAAGTCTACGGCCCTCAAGTTTCATGAAAGTCAGACAAAAGTAGTGCATGAACTACTTTAAAATTGGTGCAACCTAAAGGCCCTTTTCACACTTGTGCAACCTGAAAGTCGGGTGATTTTGCCGCAATTTTGCTGTGATTTTGCAGCGCAAAACCTTTGTAATCTTGAGGTCTATGGACCTCAAGTCGCATCAAAGTCGGACCAAAGTAGTGCAGTACAGTGCACTACTTTGAAGTTGATGTGACTTGAAGTTGCACAGATATAATTGTTACTCTTTGGAAATCATGGAGTAGGACTTGTCATGCGACTTTGCAGTCCCAAGCTGCAGAACAAGTCACACAAATGTGAAAGGGGCCTAAGTTGCACATATATGAATGGTTATCATTGGAAAACATGGGGAACGACTTGTCGTGCAACTATGATGTCCAAAGTTGCATAACAAGTCGCACAAGTGTGAATGGAGCCTTATTGTTTTCTGAACTGATCTTTATTTTTATTTTTTGGGTAGGTTGGATTTTGATCATCATATGTCTGGAAGCACCTTTAAAGAGACCAAAGGTGGCAAGATTATTGAAGTGAAGATATAGTATGACAACTGCAAAGTGTATGGGTTAAAATGCAGGTCATATTGAGGACATGTGGGCAATAAAAGCACTTGTTATTGATCAAAGTGATACTTCAGAATGTTGGGAAATCTCTGTGACTGTAGGAGGATTGTTCCCTCAAGCACAATAAAAAGTGATTGCTATTTCTACAGTGTGTTCCAAGAAGATATCAGGGTTGATTTACTAAAGGCAAATAGGTTGTTTAGTTTGCTAGGGAATTTTCCCTTAGCTTAGTTAAAGGGGTTGTCAACTCATGACAACCACTTTAACCTACAGGTAAGTCTATAATAAGGCTTACCTGTAGGTTCCCAGCATATCTCCTAAACCTGCACAGTTTAGGAGATATACAGTGTACTGTGATGTGCCCACGTCATCGAGCACATGAGCAGTGAAGAAACGGCCTCCGTGCCGTTCCTTCACCGGCATTGTGCTGCGATTGGCGGCTCCCATGCGCATGCGCAGTAGTGACGTCAAGCGGCTCCGGCAAATCACAGAGACCGAGTCCGTGGACCCGGAAGGAAGAGGGGCGAAGATGGACGCTTCCTACTACGGGGACAGTGCAGGCTTCCAATGCAGGTAAGTGTCACATTATAGGCTAGTATGCGATACATACTAGCTTATTATGCTTTTACATTGCAGGGTAATGACGGGGAACGAAGAGGAAGTAAAACCCATCAGGGCTTACTTCCTCTTTAATGTGGTAAAAATTAACTTTGCAAAGAATACCCACTCATATGCAAAAAAATAAAAAATATATATATTTTTTCTTGCACATGATTGGATGATGGAATTCAGCAGAGTTTCACCCCATTCACTTAGCTAAGGGAAAATTAAAGCGGAGTTCCACCCTTTCCGAATGTTTATTAAAAGTCAGCAGCTACAAAAAGTGTAGCTACTGACTTTTAATAAACAGACACTCACCTGTCTCCCGGTCCAGCGGTGCGGCCACACAGAGCCTCGGATCTCTCCCCCTCCCGTCCGCGGCGCCAGCATTGCTACTGTGGGTACCCGGCCTCGGTTTCACGGCCGGGAGCGCACTGATTGGTCCCGAAGTCTTCTAGGACCTATCCTGTGCCCCAGAAGACTTCAGGAGGGAGGGGGAAGGAGACCTTCCACTTCCGATCGCCTAAGGCGGCCAGAGTGGAAGTACCCGCACAAATCAGGTATCCGTACCCCCCCTCCTCCCCAAAATCTCAGTTTCAGCATCCGGAGCTGGGGAGGAGGCCTTAAAGTGGAAGTTCCACTTTTGGGTGGAACTCCGCTTTATTTTGTCAAGCGAACTTTCTCTTGTATATAGAAAAGCCTATTTGCTTTTGTAGTTGGTCCTGAATATTGCAGCAATTAATCCACCCCAGCTTATGATTCTATGACTGGCGACTTGACAGATATGCACATGTGAACTATGTATGTATGTGATTATGGGGTGGCTGATACATTGTCTGATGGTTGGACAGCTTCCTAATGTCCGGCTCCTATCCAATGTCTATGCTCGTGCCTGCAGTTATGTACAACAATAATCTCACGCTAGTTTCAGTGTATTATACTAAAAAGGAGTTGGCCTATGACAGAACAAGGTTACCATTTCATGGAAATGTGTTTTGATAAAGGCCAAATGCATTTTTCCCCTTGGAATTCCTCTGTTGATCAGTAGAAAGGTTACATTTTTCCAGGCTTCCTTCTTCACAGATCTCATATATGAACACGGTGCTAGAACAAGCTGCACACGTGATATTACTTAAGGTGCAATGAGTTGGAAAACAAATATTCTTTTTGACAGCTTTATGTTTTAAACTGTGCCAGATAACCATACAAGGATAGTGTAACATACTTCAAGTTTCCGAACCCCGAAAACAACTCATCAACTGAAGAAGGGAAACTTTTTAGATGGGCATATGTAAAATAGCTTTCAGCTCATCAACCCTGACATTGAGATTAATGTTTGAGCATAGGAGCTGGTTATTATAAGCAGGCATGGGAAGTTTTGGACAATGTTCAAACAACATGCATTTGTAGAAAACGTTTTACATGAGCCCATAGGACCCCGTTCATTTAATTTGCAGGTGACCAAGACTGCTGCATGCACATGTTTTTCTAACACATACAAGAAATACCTTCTGCCGCACTATGCATTTAATTCATCAGATTTTTACATTCATGTTTTTTAGACAATAATATAAAGGGAAAGTTATGGAAGGAGCCCTAGTGGGTTTAAAGCCCAACTCTGGGCCAGTAAGAAATTGTCCCTTGCAGTTGGCCTGCCCACATTGCAAGGGTTAATAGTTTGTTTTGTCTAGGGGAGAGGAGAAACAATTTTACTCACCTGATCCTCCATTCCTCGGTGGGTAATCCGGTGGACTGTACCTCAGAGTCCTCATGTGGACCCTGCTCTGGTTTTGATGATGTCAGGACGCTAGACTGGTTGAGCGTGGGGGTGCAGAGGCTGCAGGGAACGGTCTAGGTGTTGTGAGGAGTTGAAGATTGGGTAAATAAAGTGTGAGAGAGAAATGGAGGAGGATTTGGCTTAGTCTGGATGGATAGTCGGGATGGTAAAAGCATTTTTGTTTAATTTATGAGGCTTGTGCATCACATAGTTAATGGATTTTGGACTTCTAAAGACTCTAATACAAGAGGTTTTAGTTGTGTGCACATTTGTCCTGACTATAGACATTAAACTATTTACTTATTCTTAAAGAACAATAAAATAGCTTTAAAACAAGCCATCTATGGGCTTCTAGGTGCCTTTAAAGTATAACTAAAGCCATTTTTTTAGTTTTGGGTTGAGTAGAGAGATATTAGAACATCTGTCAGGTTTGTACTGCTTCTGTTCCCCCAACAGGAAGATTCACCTGCTCGATGTGGTCTGTTTACTGTTATCATCAAGAGTAAAAGTATAGGAAAAGCCCAAATTTTGACTTGGAAGTTTTTGTGATGCTGGTGACAACCAGAGATTTACTCATTTTGAAGGGATTGCCTCTCACTTCCTATTCTGGCTATGGGACAGGAAGTGACGGGAATGGGATACCAATGACAAAACAATGATGGGTTATAACCTTCCCTCCTTTCGAAATGAAAAAAAAAGTGTCTTTAACGCAAAGTCATATCTTCTGAAATATCCTCAAAGATCGCAATAAAGAAGCTTAGAAACACCTGCTGGTTGTTTACATAAGAGGACTGCCAAGATCTATTCTCCATAAGGTTTCAATAACTGTGTTGTGAACTTTGAAAATTATATTGCTCAACAAAACTTAAACCATGCTTGAACCTAAGAACAAAAATACAAAATATTGCAGTTTACCAGTCCTTAGATGTGGTGGCTGCATTTTTTTTCAGGCTTTCTTCTTTATTATACCTTGCGATTCTGCCAGTAACACATTTCCTGTCCTAGAGAGACAACATTCACTTATCTTTCTATATCTGTGGAGGATCTGCATTGTCACCCTAGGCCAGTGATGGCAAACCTTGTTTTGGAACTACATTGCCCATCATGCTCATGCACTCTGCAGTGTGGCTGAGTGAGCATCATGGGAAATGTAGTTCCAAACCATCTGGGGTGCCAAGATTTGCCATCACTGCCCTAGGCTAAGGTGATCAGATTTTTTGCATGAAATTTGGGGAAGACCTACTGACCACTCCTGCTTTTATTGGGGGATTAGCAGGTGGCAGGAACAATAGCAGCATGCAAAACTTGCTACACC
This sequence comes from Glandirana rugosa, assembly GCA_018402905.1. Taxonomy (NCBI): domain Eukaryota; kingdom Metazoa; phylum Chordata; class Amphibia; order Anura; family Ranidae; genus Glandirana; species Glandirana rugosa. The sequence goes on from BLSH010260641.1 coordinate 261,733, forward strand.
AAATGTTGGGTCTGGCCAAATTGTGCTATTAGTGGAAGGGGCTTAAAGGGATATGGTTTTCTAACACCTGAGCTTACATTGTTCCAGGTCAAGAGTGCATGTCACACAAAGCGTTCGACTGTAGAGCCCAAAAGTGAGTAAAGCACAAAGTGCTTCCCAAGCAAGAAATCCTCCCTCTTCTCAATACAACCCTCCATACCCCATGACAAAACCTCCTTCAGCACAAATTTCCTGCTCTCTGAATTGCGCTCAGTGGAGCTTGGCATGGAGTTGCTGATGAGTCCCCACAGTCCACCATTAACTGGTGAATTCCCTCCCTTCATCTCCAGTGGTAGCTCCTGTACAGTGAGACCCAGAGAAGAAAATGGCCGAAGGGTCTGCATGACCAGGGGAGAAACAGGGTCAAGGAAGGGTCAGTTAGGTCAGTAGTACACAAGGGGGGGGGGGTGTAGGCTTACCTGATTGGTAGGCAGCAGGTCCGAGGGTAGGGATGTTGCTGTAGGGCAGTGGTTCTCAACTCCGGTCCTCAGGACCCACTAACAGGTCAGGTTTTAAGTATTACCTTGGGGAGATGCAGACTAGTATACTGCAATCACTGAGCAGCCAATGATATCACCTGTGATGGATTTCAGTTATCCTGCAAACCTGGCCTGTTAGTGGGTCCTGAGGACCGGAGTTGAGAACCACTGCTGTAGGGGGTCTGGAGTGGATGGAGAGGTTCAGCATTCCGGAACTTTCAGAGGAAGAAGAAACTTCCCTCCCGCCTGCTCTTGGGTAATTTTCTTTTGCCTGGGGGAGTGCTTTTCTTGTTGGTATTTTGTTTAAAAAAAAAAGTTAATTTCAAAAATTGTTAAATGAGAAAATAAATAAGTACAAAAAAAAACAGTGTGAATGAACATGTGAGTGGCAGGAAGCCGGTGAGTGAATGTGTTGGTGGACAAATTTTGTCGCAGCAGGCTGGTGGGGCTGGGGGTCTTTGGGGGGTCAGTGATTATTGACATTGTTTAAAAATTGTGGGGTCCATCCAAGGTATGGCGCCTTCACGTGGTTGGTTAGTGGTACCCACCCCCCAGGAGCTAGGTCACTTGGGGGGGGGGGGGATGGAAGTATGGTGAGGTCGTAACGTCCTCGAACCAGTTGCAGTGCGGCTGAGGACATGGATGATTTTTCAGTAAAATGGTGCCTTATGGACACCCAAAGACCCCTTGCATATTGTTATAACATTACATGGTATTTTGGTTATGTTTTAAAGTTGGTGTTATTTATTAATGTGTTAATAAATTGGTTGCTGTGGCCATTTAAACCCATGTCGCACAGTCTGTGTTTTCTATTGTAGGAAAGGTTTTGGTTTTATGGACCAGGTTGACAAATCCTTTAGTCAAGCTGTAGACGGCCCCATATAATTGCAGGATGGGGAGGAATCTGTGGCATCAGATGGAAAATGGTGACCTCTCCACCATCCCCATGTATCTCTCTGCAAAGGCAATCCCCGAAACTCTCATGTGACTGGTCATGTCCCAGGCTGCCGGCAGAGGACAGTAATGTACAAAGTGCCATTGTTGTCTACTGCTACTGATTTATTTAGCCTACATCACTGTGCACATGTGGCTAAGTAAATCAGTAGATTTGTGGGATGTAGGGGAAGGGAGGGTCCCATGTGGCATGTGAAGATATCAACTATAAACCCAGTACCTTTTTTTCAGCTGGCGGCTGGCTTTCTCATGAAAGCATTCTGAGCAGCTCATGAGCCGCTGGAATGCTTTCCGAAACCACCGCTTGCTGGTATTTCATGGGCTTACTGTTTCCGCCGGTTCACCCGAGAAATGATCCGACGGTGCAGCTGACTGCTCCCATGGGCAATCAAAGAGTACATACTCTTTGATCGACTCTATGGCCTTGGAGGCCCGGAGCGACGCCATGATGTCACTTCTGGTCCAGGCTGAAAGTAAATAATATATATATATATATATTTTTTAAGCAAAAGATAAAAAAAATGTTTTTTGACCTTTTGGTTTTAAAGGTAAAGAAGAGATTTGGGGTATTTTTGACACCCCAGGTCTCTCAATAAAGAGGACCTTTACATGTGTTTACATTCCTTGTAATATAAATAAAAGTGCTAAAAAAATTAAAGGGTCAGTGTAAAAATAAAAAAAAAAAAGTAAAATAAATAAGAAAAAAAAAATGTAAAGCTTCCCCATCCCTCCACGATTGCGTGCAGAAGCGCACACATAAGTAAGTCGTGCACGCATAAGTACACGGTGTTCGCACCACACATATCGCGAACAATAGAGCAAGAGCAATAAGTTTAGCGCTAGACCTTCTCTGTAGCTCTAAACAGGTAAACGGTAAAGGCCTTTATGGAAATTTTTAAGTACCGTAATTTGTCACCATTCCACGAGTGTGCACAATTTTAAAGCATGACATGTTGGGTATCTATTTACTCGGCATCACATCATCTTTCACATATTACAAAAAAAAATTGGGGTAAATATTGTTTTATTTTTTTTTAATTCAATAAATTATATTTTTTCCAAAACAATTGCTTTGGGTAAAAGTGTTGTGCAAATACTATGTGACATAAAAAATTACAACAATCACCATTTTATTCTCTAGGGTCTCTGCGAAAAAAATGTATAATGTTTGTGGGTTCTAAGGACTTTTCTAGCAAAAAATACTGATTTAAACTTGTAAACAAAAAGTGCAGTAACCCTGGTTGGCAAGTGGTTAAAGTGCTTTTAGGCCTGGTTCACACTGATGCAATTTCAGATGTGACCTGGGTTGCACTGAATTGCAAGACAATGGAAATAACATTGCTTCAAATGGTGCCTGTTCACATCAATGCTGTGCAGATGCATTGCAACTTCAGGAAAGGGTCAGATGCTACTTTGGTGCAATTTACAGCAAGATTTGGCCCAAAAGAATATGCAAACCACATTAAAAACACAACGCTCAAGATGATGAATCATTTTATTCTCAATGCCCCATTCACACCTGAGCTCTGTGTCACTTGTCATGTGAAGCTAAAAAAAGTATATGAGCTTCTTTGGTACATGTTTGCTTGCTTATGGCACTGCCACAGTAGAGGTAAAAGCATATCCCTGTATCCCAGAACATGGGGTGCAGGCTTGTCCTGATACCAATCCAGGGACTTAGTAAATGTAAAGAGGATAAGATCTCTGTTAATCTTGGCCAGCCCAGGTGAATAAATGATAAAGAGCGTCCTCACCCTGGTGTATGTGGTTTGGTGGAGACATGTAGGCTGAGGCCGCTCTTTATCATTTATTCACCTGGGCTGGACAGGAGTAGCAGCGATTTTATCCTCTTTACATCTTCTTCAGTACAATTTTGCATGTTTCATGTTTTTGGCCCCATGGACCTTAATCAAAAATGCTTAAAAATGCATGTTTATGTGCATTTAACCAGAGATGTGTGGTGAGGTCAGTGGATGGTGAGGCACTGGCTAGTATCAGAGGCAGACACACACAGGTTAGAAATGCCATGAATGTTAGAGTGAGAGCAATATATCTAGCCAGGGGCGTTGGTAGGTGGGAAAAAGACCAGGGGCTCCAGCCCGATGAAATGCGGCACGTGAAGCACGCCACAGCGAACAATGGGTGTGGTCTAAACAAAGTAGTGGGAGTGACCTAAAGGGCGTGGCTTTGGGGTGTGGCTCGCGTCTGAGATGAACGAGGGATGGAGGAAGGAAGAAAGAAAGAGATAGGGAGGGAAGGAAAGAGAAGAGAAAGAAGGAAAGAAAGTGGGATGGAGGGACAGCAGGCCCAGATCCCACACCACAATACAATATGTGTATTCCAGAAAGTTTAACAATCAGCAGATAAAGATACTCCAATTACCTGGTGTTAGCGCTCAATCATCCCGGCACCATGGTTGTTATGGTGTCAGGATGATTGAAGCGCATTATTTCTATTATTACATTGTAATATAAAATGAAATAGTTCAACTCACCATAATGTAGAATCAGTGGGAGCCCCGAGTGTGTCACTTGCCACTGTCGCCTGCTACCAGATGCCATCAGGTTTCCCCAGCGGAGTACCTCCTTCCATCACAGGTGTCCCCAAGCGGAGTCCCTCCTTCCATCACAGGTGTCCCCCAGCGGAGTACCTCCTTCCATCACAGGTGTCCCTTAGCGGAGTCCCTCCTTCCAACACAGGTGTCCCTTAGTGGAGTCCCTCCTTTCATCACAGGTGTCCCCCAGTGGAGTCCCTCCTTCCATCACAGGTGTCCCCCAGTGGAGTCCCTCCTTCCATCACAGGTATCCCCCAGTGGAGTCCCTCCTTCCAACACAGGGATCACCTAGCGGAGACCCTCCTTCCATGACAGGTGCCCCCAGCGGAGTCCCTCCTTCCATAACAGGTGTCCCCCAGCGGAGTCCCTCCTTCCATCACAGGTGTCCCTTAGCAGAGTCCCTCCTTCCATCACAGGTGTCCCTTAGCGGAGTCCCTCCTTCCATCACAGGTGTCCCCCAGCAGAGTCCCTCCTTCCATCACAGGTGTCCCCCAGCGGAGCCCCTCCTTCCATCACAGGTGTCCCCCAGTGGAGTGTCCATATCCACAGTATGCAGCCAGTACAGAGCCCCCCCGCCACTGCATGTCTGTCCACTCTATGTCCCATCATTGGATGTCCCCGTTGTAGGACAGGAGGGTGTGACGAGTGACAGGTCGGTGGGGATCTCCCAGTCAAACGCGCAGTAGAGAGCAGTGTGTGGATTATTGCAAGCCGATAGGTGTGTAGGGACAGGGGCACACACACACACCCCGGGGACAGGAACTCAGCAGAACTCCGATCCTCCCGCTGGTGATTTTTTCTCTCCAGGAGCTGCTTAGAAATAATGGAGGACAGTAACCCCGCCCACACGGGCATGTCACTGGGCCATGCGACCACTCCAGGCTGGGTTTAACGCTTCCACCCTCAGGAAGCTAGAGCTGGGAGTGCCCTGTGATGAGGGGGAGAGTGATCTGCAACTACATGTACCAGAATGTCCTTATCCCCCATTGGCCAATCAGCATTCCTTTCATGCCATTCCATTTCCTCTTCATTGACGGCACTCAGGATTAGGCCTTTACTTAGTCGGCAGCTCTGACAGCCCCCTCCGGTCCGGTACTCACACGGCCCGGCTGTGGAGAGAGAGGATCCTCCACTCTCCTCCACAGTGGGAAGTGGCGGAAGAGCAGTGGTGCTGGAGGGCAGAGAGAGATGATGTCATCTCTGCTCGCCCGCCCCACTCTCTTGACTCCCTTCTAATCCAGGCCACTCGCGGCTCTATCAAGCTGCCCGCCCGCTGCTCTGTCAAGTCACTCGCCTGCCATTCGGGGCCCCTCATGAGGCTCGGGGATAATTCGGGGCTGAAGCCCTGATAGCCACCCCTTAGCGACGCCCCTGATTCTAGCACTAGACCTCCTCTGTAACGTTTTCTATGGAGATTCTGAAGTACTGAAGTTTGGCGCCATTCCACAAGTGTGCGCAATTTTAAAGCGTGACATGTTAGGTATCTATTTACTCTGCATAACATCAGCTTTCACATAATACAAAAATTCATTAACGTTACTGCATCTGGACTCTTTATGACCCAAGCACAAGAAGCATGAACTTTTTTGACAGAATCCTGAAAGGAGGAATTTGCAACCCACTTTTTATAATATATTGGAAATTATAATACATAATGTTCCTTATCAAATTACACCTGAGTCCTTGCAATCCATTGGACACTGGAACCTAGGATAGTTTACCATAGGATGTTTATCTGAGCTCTTGCAGGTTCATATTACATATACTGACTATCTACCTAGCTTCATGCTTACCTTTTTCACTCAGTGCCTGGTTGGCCATAGACATGGCAGCTGGTTCACCAAGACTGATGCATGCTGAAACATGTGCTCTTCCACAAAAACGTTCGCACCAGGAGCTGTGGTCATGTTTTTTTCTGACTTTACCTGTACTGTATATTTTTAACAGTTATTCTTTTCTGTCCTATCCTGAACCCCTCAAAAACAAGTGTTCTGTAATGAAGTGGACAGAATTAAGGTTTATGGAGGTTGGTTTCCCAGCTGATATCAGCGGAGGATTTCTCATAAGTAACGTGGAATTCTGGTGGCGAAGGGAGTGAGAAAGGTGATCATTCTTTCTCCTAATCGGCAGGTACACTTGTTTGGATTTTTTTTGTAAGAAGATTGTTTTAAAGCTGAGCTCCAGATGTGATCTTTATTGCATACTTACATTAGTCCAGCTTGGACCAATGTAAGTATGCATATCTCATACCTAAGTGTCCACGGGGGAAGCTGACAATTACTGTAGTACTTGGTGCTATTACAATGATAGCTGCAATCTTCCGGGTTCTGTACCAAGGGGCTTCCCCTCTTTTCACTGAACATGGAGTTGCTTGCTTGGCACTGCCCCATTTAGAGAATGCCCTGCATTTTTTTTTTAAATACAAGGTGTTCTCTGATTGAACAAAGTGCAGAGAAAGGGTGGTGACATCACAATGTCCACCTTATCCAACCAGAGAACGCCATGTATTCATTGAAAAAAATTCTCTAAATGGCGGCAGTGCCAAGCAAACACCCTTTGTGGTTAATGTGCAGGGGCAAATTGCTTGGCACAGGACCCACAAGATCACAGCTATCACTGTAGTGGTGATTGTCAGCTTTCCCAGCAATAATCACTGTGTCTTCTCTCAGCGGGGCCCGCTGGGAGAACACGATGGCTCAGCGGGAGGGATTCCCCTGTCAACACTTTCTGTGGCAACCCATGATTGCAGGAAAGAAATTCACTCTGTATATGGCCTGCTTTAGTATACAATAAAGTTCATCCCTGTTAATGCAACTGTCTGATTGATGTGTTAACAATAATTTTGGGGCTTTTTTAAGGATTACTAATTAACGGGCATGCGTCGTGCAATGTCATTTGCCTCGGCCAGTGGCTGCTCTCTATGATCAGGGTAAATATGAATAGTATGAAGAAAAGTCTTCATCAAATACATGGTGGTGAGCCTGTTCACCTGTCTGAGCGAGATCTCTGTTTACCAACTCTGAGTGGAAGACTAATGGCTACCCTGATCAGAATCAGCAGTGCTTAAAGGCAGATGTTTAACTGCAAGTAGTGTGCTTAGTAGTCGCAGCGTCTAACATTGTTACCACAAAAAAGGAATTGTCCTTACTTCATATTCTAAAGTAACTGATGCATATACTAAATGGAAAGATAAAAATCTGCTTGTGTGCTGATCCCCACTTGGATAAGTGAGGTGTGTTTTATTTATTTTGCTTTCCATCAATGTGGTTTCATACAGTGACCACTTTAATGAGCTAAACTTGAATTTTAATAATCCAAAACCAAACCACCTGATTGTGAAATGACTTAAACTCACAGCAAGTCTGTTTGAGAAAGTCATTAGCTAATCCTCAGGTGGCATGGAAAGTCCTACGAGCCCCTCCTGTCAGGTAAATAAACATTTCAATCATTGAATCAGATGGGAATTTCCTCCCTGTAGTTAGATAGATGCAGAAAAAGACTTCTTTTGAAATGCAATGAATGCATTACTTACAAATGCACAAATATTCTGTTGGAGGTTTAAATTATTTTCTGGAACAGGTGGTGTGACAGTATGCGAGGCAAAGTGGTAGACGGACGCTACCTGTCGCCTCGTATACGTTCATGTGAACTGGATTAAACTGAGTCCGGTCCTGATTTTACCAGCCACCATGGCAGGGCTGGTTCCGGTCCGAAGTTTGTGGTCCACTGGAGCCACCAGCAGGTGGCTTAAATAATCAGAAAGAGATCTCACTTGAGCTCTGACCTGGAACTCAGAGAGGGATCTGAGGGAGCTCTGTGTCTGTTTGACACAAGGTTTGCATTTTAGCTTATGTTTTGTGGGTGTTGGGGCCAGCCCCACACCGTATAGTGAGGAAACTATACTGTTTAGTTTAGCACCAGGCGGCAAGGATTTATTTTCTGTTTTGTTTGTTTTTTAATCTGCAAATCTTACCAATAAACCTGACAAGCTGCCAGATTTTAAAGAAAGTTCCCTGCACGCTGACTATTTTCCTCAGGAAAGTTGATCCCCACAAACTAATATCCCACAATGGATGTAGGGTTGCCACCTCTTCCCTTTAAAACTGAACATATATTAATTATACAGGTTCTGTGGCTGATAAATGTGATAATTAAACTCACCTGGTGCCTTATTTGCACTAAATTAAGCCCAAAACCTGTGTAATTCATATGTGTTTGGGTTTAAAGGGAGGTGACAACACTAGGTGGATACAGTGCATCAAAAATGCACCACACCAAATAAAAAGGTTTGAGTGGACCCTTAAGCTTGCCGAATTTCAGATGTCTCCTGATGAACCAGCCAAAATTATAGCCATGGGTGGCCCTGTTAACACCCTCCCACTCGTCATCCTTCGATCTGAAAATCAAGGCTGAAATATGTCACTTAAACAATGACTGTATACAATGAGATGCAGTCAGTGTTCAGGTTTTCTGATTCTGAGTGTGAGTGTTGAGTTAACTGTTAGAATGCAATATCCAGCAGGGGGGAGACTTAGGATGACTCTTGAGCAGGGGTCTCCAAACTTTCTAAAGAAAGGGCCAGTTTATTGTCCTTCAGACTTTAGGGGGGCCGGACTGTGGCCAGCGGGAGTGGAAATTTCCCTGGCATCAGTGGGAGTAAACATCACCACATTTGGTATTAGGGGGAGGAATAGTGCCCCATCATTTGTGTCAGTGAGAGAAATGATGCCCCATCATTGGCGTTAGATGACAGAATAGTGTCTCATATCAGTAGGAGGAATAATGCCCCAAGGGCCGAATATAGGCAAGCAGAGGGCCGCAGTTTGGAGACCACTGCTCTTGACTATAGAGGTCATCTGAAGTATGGTAGTTTCTGCTTTTCCCGATGTCCAACATGACATACATAGCCCCGTGGTTAAAGGAAAGCTAAACAACAAGAGCGTCATCAGGATAAACAGATCTGTCCTGTTGTCATGGCAATGGAAAGGATCTCTTTTATTGTTTTGGCAACTGAGGGATTAGCCCCATGGCCATGGCAATGAGATTTGTCCTAAAGCTGTTGCCATGCATGTTGAGGAATCTGCGTCATTGCCAAAATGATGGAGCCCCATTGCCATGGCAGTCAGCTCTATTGCCAATGTAACAGACAGATCTGTGGCTTTGCCATAGCACTAGAACTATCTACCCCACTTCCATGGTGAAGGCAACAGCTGTAAGACTTTAGGCAACCTCATTTCACCTTTAGCTTTAAGAGTCATGTTAGCCAGATGAAAGCAACAGCAACGGAATAAAAATATCATGAGCTCCTGATAGCATGGATAAGGCTTAATGTACATGGGCTGTTGTTTAACCTCCCCTAAACGATTTTAATTCAATTGGAAGCTGTAGACTGGGCCGAAATCTAGTCTGCTATAAAATCTGGTCCTATGGTGGCTATAGAAACAAACTCCAAGGTTGTTATAATGTGGTATCTAGTCCCTGCCTGAATTCATATATTTCTCACTACCTACTGCCCCTCCAGCTTCCCTGGATGCCTTGAAGCACCACATTTGGTGGGATTGCCTGATAATCTGTACCTTCTAGGCCGAGATCTTCCATATCCTCACCACTTTGTTTGACTGCCCCATTAACATTGACCCGGCCAAGGCCTTACTTAATAAGAAACCTTTGGACTTGACCTAGCATCAGTTCAAACTATTAATACAGGTTACCATTGTAGCGAACCAAACCATTGCAAAGGCCTGGAAACCACCCCACCTTAGTACTCCATGTTAGTAGGCAGGAGCTCTGTCTTTAGGTAAAAAATGGGATTGTATAATACTAGAAACATTTTTCATATCACTGTACTAGAACCAGTCAGGAAAAGAACTTTTTTCAAGTTCATGTGCCTTTGATATTTTAATCCAGTGGATTTGTTGAAATAATACTTTCTACCGTTTGATTGTGTGAAATGGTATTCCAGTAAAGGGAAGCTTTGTATAGCCATTAAAAAAGTGTACGAATACAATTTTAATTTAAACACAGAAAATGAGTCACTGCATACAATGACAACGGTGATGGCTGTGAAATGTCTGAAACAAAACAAGTGTATGACTGTACAGTAGTTTTCGGGTACTTGCCACTTTTGTCAAGTCTGCACTGTTTCAGCCAAGCCCTGTTTGCTCTCCAGTTTGATACAGACTCTGCATTGTTCCCAAAGAATGTGCTATTTAGGGAGAGGGCTTATGCCGCAAGTGGAAGGGTCTGTTTGTACTGCAGAGCTACATTGATTTGTTTTACATATGCCATATCAGATACTAATCAGCCACCCACCAACTCCCAGTAGTATCTTTCTTGCTCTGTCTACACCCAGTGTTGAATATACTTCCTTGTTTTTCTTCAATGACATTTATGGAAAATATGACCCTATCTATTTACATACACATTTTCAATCACTTTCATTTTTTTTCTTTTTTTTAAAAGACTGAAATGTCTGTTTTCTCTCAGCACGTGACTGGGAAACTCTGTTTAGGTAGCTCTCTAGAGAATTAGAACAGCAGGAGTAAATCCTGTAAAAAAAAAAACAGATTTTTTTTCATATTAAATAAAGGGGACCTTGCAAAATGCAAGGCTGCCTATTAAGGGCACATTCTACCTTCCATAAAAAACATAATAAATGCACCCATATTGCAAAAAAAAGTGAATTTATTTTTTTATTTTTTGCTTTGGCATTGAAACCGTGATCAGTACATCACAGGTGCAATGCTCTGGTTTTTGCAAACTATTCCTCCAGCCCTGGGTCTCAACAGAAGTACAGACCTTCGGGTATAGAGCTGGAGGAAGTAAAACATGGAATACAAATGTGATGAGCCCCTTTGCTGAAGTAGAAGATGGGACTTGTAGACTTCCATTAACTAGTTAATTACAAAAAAACAAAAAACGTAAAGGTGAACTAACACCGGACACCCTCCCGCCCCAGAAGGAAGTAAAGAATGGAATACAAATGTGATGAGCCCCTTTGCTGAAGTAGAAGATGGGACTTTTAGACTTCCATTAACTAGTTAATTACAAAAAAACAAAAAACTTAAGGTGAATTAACACCAGACGCCCTCCCCGCCCCTGAAGGAAGTAAAGAATGGAATACAAATGTGATGAGCCCCTTTGCTGCAGTAGAAGATTGGACTTGTAGTCTTCCATTAAAGAGTTAGCTCACCTTTACAAAAAAACAAAAAACGTAGAAAGGTGAACTAACACTGGGCACCCTCCCTGGTCCCTGCTGTGCTTACCTCCGGGAATCCCAAGATGTCAGCACCAATGCCAATACTACAGTGTTCCGGGTATTAGAAATACCCACTCTTCTCCCTCTTCTCTGCCAGCGCTTCCAGAATGGATCAGTTGGAATCTGATTGGTAAGTACAGTGGGGACCAGGGTGTTTTCTCTGTAAAGGTGAACAAACATTTTAAGTGTTGGTTGCTGAATATTTTGGAGTATAACACAGAACTCAGATTGCTCGCAGAAGTATGCTGGGATATTTCAATAATTCCTTTGGGGACAGAAGGCCAAGATGGCAACATTAACTGGGATAGAGAGTTAAGGCTCGTACACACTATAAGAAAATCGGGCGAATATTTTCGTCCAGAGAATTTTCGTACGATTTTCGTATAGTGTGTACACAACTTTCCACAGCCGATTCCGAATTTTCGTACGAAAATTCTCGGATGGAAACAGACCCATTTTTGCTTATTGTGTACTGTTATCGTACGATTTTCGTAAAAGAAAAATCAGAAAAGAAAGACTGTGTATGATCAGAAACAATAAACCACAAAAAAAAAGCCTTACTCGTATGAGAATTTTCGTACTAATTTTCTTTCATCAGTTCCGTTTTGCTGTGAAACAATGAGAAAAATCAGACAAATGGTCGTCCGATTTTCTTATAGTGTGTACCCCACTTAAGGCTCCATTTACACGGGATGCTGTTTCAACCTCCCCTGAACGTTTTATCTTGACAGCTAGAAATCAACGTCTAAAACGTCCATTTTGCCACGTTTTGCATGTCGTGTTTTGCCGCATTCACGCTTTTGTAAATGGAAACGCCTGTAAACGAAATGGTCCTAGATGCGAGTTACAGCGTTTAGGCGTGCTTATAAGCTGTTTGGCATTTCATATGCCTCTGAACTGACGTCTGAACCCATTTCTTTGTGTTCCAAAAAAAGCCTCTAAACTCAATAGCCTGGAAACGACCTTAAACAACCCTGTGTAAATGTACTGATAATATAACATAGAGGAAAGTTCAGGGGCAGCTGAAAAAAAAAACGCCCAAATGCCTCTAAATGTCCGTTTACCAGCAGCAGTGTAAATGAGGCCTAAAGGGAAATCCCTCATTAACATCCCAAAAATTTAACAGAGGTTCTTAACCCACTCGAAAAAGTGTTTAAAAAAAGTTCCCTTTAAAAAAGCATCAATATAGTGTACATGCAGCTTCCTTCTGATAGAAAGATAGTGAATGTGTAGAAATACATATTTAAAAACTGCAACCATATTGTATTTGAACATCTGGTGAAAAACATTTTTGATTTAAAAAAATGCATTATTGAAAAACTGTAATGTGTATAAGCAGTTTTAGACATGCCATCATTGTCTTCAAAGTTTGTGTTTTATAATAGATCAGCTTTGCCTTTGAGGAAGATTGTTATCCAGTGAGGTAGAGTTTTCTGTGTTGTTGAATAATACTTTGCTATACATTTTGAGAACATCTCAACTGCTATACCACTGGTTGATGACATCTTATAGTTTGATAATCTGGATGTTTTATTATATCAATCCACAATGCAAGTATGTCCCTTGATTAAAGTTGATATAAAGGCTATTTTTCCCTAAAATGTAAATAAGTTATACAGGGCATATGCAGGGTAGCCAATCAACAAGCGTTTCACTGGTTTTCCCTTAGAAACCATCACAGCCATGCCTACTAATGGCATGGCTGTAATTGGCCAGTGCATCATGTGACCCAGCCTCTATATGAGGCTGGAGTCACAGTGCTGCATGTCAGCTCTTGGGTTAGTGTGGGGAGAGGATGCTGCCGGCGTTTTTGTGAGGGACAGATTGCAGACATTTTAACATCTGATCCTGCATTCTGAGATTACTACTACTGTTGCTCTGAGGGACAGATTGCAGAAATTTGAGATTTCACATACTGCTGCTTTGAGTGACAGATTGCAGATCAAATTCTGCATAACACAATGATCGCTACGATCGTACACAATGATCAGATTGTGGGAGTAATTTGAGATTTCACATACTGCTGCTTTGAGTGACAGATTGCAGATCAAACCCTTCATAACACAACGATCGTTACGATCGTACACAACGATCAGATTGTGGGATCGTACACAACGATCAGATTGTGGGAGTAATTTGAGATTTCACATACTGCTGCTTTGAGCGATCTGACTGCACTAGGTAGAGGCTTCTGCTTAGAGGGACAGATTATTGTTCAAAAATAATCTCCTAGTTCTAAAGGGAGAGATTCTAGCTGCAGCTGTAAGTGACACATTATTGTTCAAAAATCATCTCCTAGTTTATTTGATTTTAATTTATTTTCCCTATCCTCATTTTTTTGTAGAGCACTTGCCCTACTCTTACCCCCATTTTACTTCCTTTTGCAGCCCTCTAGCACTTGCCAGGACTTTGTTACAGCCATTTTTGTGCCTAAAAGTTCGGGTCCCCATTGACTTCAATGGGGATCGAGGTCCTGGATAACGCTCGGGCAACGTTCGGTGCCGAACCCGGACTTTTTCCCAAAGTTCGTTCGGACCCGCAGAACCCGAACGTCCAGGTGTTTGCTCAACTCTAGTTCTCAATGAACCACCAGGACGGTGTTGAGCGCTCTAGGTGGGTCATTGATACTTACTGTCTTTGTGTAACTGCCTGCTTGTATGAGGTATGGGCACACAGCTTGCACTGACAGTCTGAAAGAGCCCTATATTGCGCCCATTATCTGCTGATCACAGGTGCAATACTTTGCAGGCTCCCCAAAAAAAAAAAAAGTAAATGCATTCTTTTTATACCTACAAAATTATTTTTTTTTTAAACTGTGAACAGTGGCGGCTGGTGTGTGAGGGGCCCTAGGGCGCCGCCTCCCCGCCGGCTATAGAAGAAGAAAAAAAAAAAAAAGTCAGCCCGCCCCCCTGCAGGTGGCGCCGGTGCATTGACTTTTTTTTTTTTTTTTTTCCGGCTCCTTGGCTGTCACATGACAGCCAAGTAGTGAGCCTATTCGTCGGCCATTAAAAGCTATGAGTGTGCGCTGAACAGGCGCACACTCATAGCTTGATTGGCTGCCCTGAGCCTCCGCTCAATGTGATTGGATGTGGGGCCGGGTCACTGTGGCAGCTGACGTGACTTCCGCTCCCACAGAGACCATGACCGCCGGGGACAGACGAGGGGGACAGCCGCTCTACGTGTGCCGAACTCTGCAGACTATGTGCGCTCTCCGTATGCCGAATCTCTGTAACAATCCTGCCTGCTGGATGGAGTAAGTGTGGGGGGGAAGATCTCTGCAATGTACCCCACCTGTGCTACTGCCTGCAAACTGCCCCCACCTGTGTCACTGCCTGCAAACTGCCCCC
>BLSH010260667.1:14974-27123 GCA_018402905.1 Glandirana rugosa
ATGTTTCTAGATTATTTTGTAAAGGGCCTACATGCTCAGACCTGACCTTTTTACTATTAATATATTTGAAGAATTTTTTGGGGTTTGTCTTACTATCTTTTGCAATCTGTCGTTCGTTGTGAATTTTTGCATCCTTGATTTCCTTTTTACATATTCTGTTATATTCTTTGTAACATTTAAAAGATGGTAGTGTTCCCTCATTTTTATATTTTTTAAATGCTCTTTTCTTATCATTTATAACTTTTTTAACTTTGGCCGTGAGCCACATTGGTTTTCTTTTTAGCCTCTTAAATTTATTGCCCATGGGAATATACTTTGCAGTGAGTTCGCATACAGTTTTTTTGAAAAATTCCCATTTCTGTTCTGTGTTCATTGATGCTAATATTCCCTCCCAGTCTAAGTCCTGGATAGCAGCCCTCATCTTTGTAAAATTTGCTCTCTATATTCATTAATAATATTCATTAATAATATAGTGTGCAATTGGAATAATCACACTAGTTAACATGGCAGCAGTTAGTTTGTAGAGAATGAAGAGATTTTTTTCTGTCCGGTTGTAGTCAAGTCTATAGTGTAGTTGTTTATTCTGATGCATTCAGAGCTTACAGCTCCAGGTTCGGATTCTACAGATGTCATCAGCACACCTTGCATTTTATGAGGCATTATATTTTCCATTTTGCTGCGGTAGTTCCAATACACTTTTTTCAAGCAAATCATGTTCATACAAGCCTTCAATGGATTCTGTGGGTTCAAGCCCAATTGACATCAACTATTCCCATATAAGAAGGCATATTCGCGGCAATAACGTGATTCTGCGTTCGCACGATCGCCTATTTGATATGCTAATTGCCTTCAATGGGCGTTATTTTTGAGCGTTATGCGATCGCATATTCGCGATATAGTGAATTAGCCCCTATGTGTCCTGCCCCTGTATGAGCGTCTGGAGTATAGTGACTCCTCTAATAGATACCGAGGCTACTGTGAGCAGTATTCCTTATGGTTTTGATACCTGGAGGTCTTCTGAGAGGATTGTTCCATAACCCATGATGCTGGCTATGGTATTGTAAATGGTATTGTAAATGTATATGGTATTGTAAATAAAGCGTACACAGACCACTCTTATAAGGGGGTCACATACAATCTGGTAAGCTTAGCTTGGGAGTGGTTGGTAACACCTTGGCTAACCTGTGATTTCCAACTTCCATCATGGCATGTGGGACTATAAATCTTGACTGTTTCAATCCTCCCTATTTGGACTTTTTGGTCAGTTCTTCACTTTTTCTTTGAAGCACACATGTAATTTATTGTGTCACTTATTAATATTGAGACACTGATATTTTTTGATAGTTTATGTTAGCTACTATTTACGTTCAGTAACTTTTTTTTTGTTTAAGTGCTGCACTGTTTGAATTTTATTAAGTAACCACTGACACCAATGTTTATATCAACTGTCTGTAAGGGGAGCATTGTTCCCACTGTACCCCTACATATAGTAAGTGGGTACTACACAGATCACTAATGTGTGGACATTTGTGCTGCATTCTTCCCAACAACTACATTCTTTTCACTAACCACCAGTCTGAGGAGGTCCTTCTCCTACTGACCATGAATGAGATGGGGCTACTGTACTGTGAGCTGTAGATAATCACTTTTAGCAGGGGTTTCCTTCATGGTGAAAAGGCTGAGAAAGGCTGGCTGATAACGTGTATTATGCTTGCTGCTACATTCGCGTTTCACTCCCAGACTGCAAAGTTTGGCATATATCCATTTATAGAAACCAGTTAATAACGCTGATACACCATTGCCAAACAAAGTGTACATTCTAGTGAATCCTACCATTAGCAATGAAAACAGGCTAGTACAAATGGAAAAAGACGAGTATGAAATTCTGCATGAAGCAGCAAGGTTAAGCTATTCCAAAGGCAATATATACACAGTATTTATCAATACAAAGAGAAAGCAACCACATTACATACTTCACCTCTGTTTACTGAAGCCTGCAATTCATTCCAGTAGCTCAGATATAGCCCAGTTTTTTTCCTAATGGATGCTTAATGTAATTTACTGCAGAGCTAAAATCCCTGTTGTAAAATGTTCATTGTTATCTTTCATGCCAGTGAGCAATGATTAGTAAGTAATCAATGGAAACCTGCCTCACAAAAACGATACAGTAACATTACCAAACCAAATTTATTTGCAAATCTTTTCTGTTTTTCTGGGGAAAGAAGAAGTATTTTCTGTTTTTCTGTTCATATAAACATCTGTGCTCCTATCACATAAATGTGCATTTTTATTTGAACGGCAGACTATATAACGGTTGCCCTTGTTGGATTAACAATAGTTTATTGTTTTTCCTCAATGGAGGCTTACTGAACACCAATACTGTAGACTTAGCAAGCTGAATTGTTGCCCATTTTGCCAAATTTGTAATTTTTGTAAGGTGCTTTGCCAGTAGCTTTATTTAAATACACACATATAAATATATATATACTGTATATATATTAGATGCATATTTACAGTATATATACATATTGTGACACGTCATGGTTTCTTAGCTCACTGGTAGTGCGTTTAATCCATGCCAGATATAGTTTTAGGGGTTTCCTGTCCACTTTTATTTAAAAGAAAGTCAAAGTTCATACAGGTATGTCTTCCATGTAGGGGATTCTCACTATTACTGCAAAAGCATAACATCCAGCTTCCTGGCTCTCTTGTAGCAGCTTTACTGCTCCAAGTACCTCTTCAGGGTCCCTCCTGAACTTTAGTATCTATGTTTGGTTCTCCTGACCAGGAAACACGTCTCAGTGTTTATGCACAGACACTGCACCTCAGCTCTGTGTTTTGCTTACAGCTTCCTAGCTGCTCCATCCCTCTTAGAAACTCTCTGCATAGCTTTCCATCTGCTCTGTCCCTCATAGACTTTCTCGTTACTGCTTCCCAGCTGCTCTGTCCCTCAT
This sequence comes from Glandirana rugosa, assembly GCA_018402905.1. Taxonomy (NCBI): domain Eukaryota; kingdom Metazoa; phylum Chordata; class Amphibia; order Anura; family Ranidae; genus Glandirana; species Glandirana rugosa. The sequence continues at coordinate 17,929 of BLSH010260667.1, forward strand.
GGATTCTCTCTTAGGTTTGGGCCTTGGCCTGTCCCGAGCTGGGCATCATGGTGCATAGCAGTACCTCTCACAGCTCGTTTCACACACTGGCTCCCTCGGGAGGGTGGGGCTCTGAATTCTATCTCTGGCTCTCATATGAAAGCAGCACACACCATATTACTGTGCTTGCTTCATACAAAATCTGGTGTAAAACACCATTTTACCCTATATTGTAGCACCACCCTGCTACAATATATATGTACAGAATACTAGGTACAAAAATGTGGCAGTACATTTCTTTACTGTTAAATAGTACACATTAGGCATACCAGACAGAACCCCAAGAAAACCATTAAGTAGAAGCATATCAATATCCAAATAAATAGTGCTGAGACATACAGTACAATTACCTCTGTCAGTGACTGTGGAGATGGAGTGTTCTTGTGTAGCCCAGATGCATTGCATTCTGGATCCCAGAAGCAGAAGCCATTGTGAGTTCTACCCACTGGAAGTAGTCATACTGTTCTTCCCACAAGCTTTGCTGGCCAGCGAATTAAAGTAGCTTCCATCTGACCTGGCTCACGCCATCATAGGAACCAAAGCTGTGCATTGTAAAGTAAAAAAAGTTTAGTTACAGTACTGTATGTCAATGTTCAGGTATAATGAGAAAGGCTAAAAATAGTGTTAATGCTCAATTAAAGAAACAATTGTCACAAACAACATAAGAACAGATAAAGTGTACAGGATAAAAACATGAAATAAAGATACATAAAGAATACAAAGAACTAAATCGATCAACAGGGAGAAAATCAGAATAGTAATATCAGTCTATCAAACTATTAACAATTAGACAAAAAAGGTAAATAGAACACCATGTTTAGATCTCTGGGAGCCACTAGGGGTTTGGATTGCAGTGTACTGTATATCTTCAAGTTTACATCTGCAGTTGAAACAGGAGAACTGTTTCAAAGTGGACACCTGTTCTGGAGAGATTTCCTTTCATATTCTGTTCTATATATGGAATGACAAGTTAGAGGAAATCTCCCCAACTGGACATGACAGGAAAAGTAAAATAAAAAAAAAAAACAAGGTTTTATTGTTAGGGTCTATAATGATGGGCAAATGCAGTCTGCGTTTAACTTCGGTCTACAATGTTTCTAAGATCATTCAGCATTTTACAGGTGTGTTTGACCTGCATTTGACCTCCTTCTTATCGGCATTTGACTTGATAAAGCTGCTTTTGAATCCTGCTAGACTGCATGATCTGTAAACACAACATCTGATGGGAGGAAATTTCTCCAAAATTAGAAAAATCCCCTTAGAGTATAAGGAGCTGTCACTGGAACAATTGTCCCCATTGGAATAATTCACCTCTATTACTGTTCAGGTGAAAAATATTGGATTTACCTTGCTTTTCATTTCTGGGGACACTGGTCATTAGGATAGCAGGGATACAGGCCTTAACCCCTTAAAATTGGCGACACAGTAAAAATCCAACAAAAATAGTTAACATGGCAGAAGTTAAATACCACACATTATGAAGACAACATAAAAGAGCATCCTCCTCAGTTCATGAATCTGGTGTTGAACTACAAAATTAACTGCAACTGCTGTGTCACAATTAATTGTTTTTTGCAAATGATGGAAATCGAGCGCCAACCCAATTTCACTCCTGTACTTGTGAAAATAACATTTGAGTGGTAAATCATTAAAAATGCTAAATTTATTTAAATAACATGCTGAGGATATACCTTTAACCTGCTTGTGACATGTATACAACCTACTGCAGCAAAGCTGACATTTACAAAGAAAAAAAAGGCTGCTTAATTTAATGATAAATGATACCTTTGACCGCTTACTTTTGTTTGTAATCAAAACGGCTGGGGATTCCCTTCATATGTATCTGGCCCTTTATCCTTAATGAGGGTCTGGTATAAATGTTAATAGGGGAACACCACATAAAAAAAATTGGCATGGGGTTCCCCCTAAAAATACATACCAGACCCTTATATTTGATGAGGTTTTGGTATGCATTCCAAGGGGGCCTCCATGCTAAAAAAAATTATGAGGTGCCCCAGAAATGCAAAGTCCTAACTTGATTCGGGCGGAAACTTGAGCTCATCCCTAATTATAATCTCTTGAACCTGCGTCAATGCTTTCTCTAATACATGATGTGTGAACCTTCCAAAACTCGTTTACATTTTATTTCTATGTTGTCATTATAATCATCAGCATAACAGCAAATCTGCAGAATACTCACAAACTGTGAGACTGGTAGATTATCAATGGGGGGTGGGCAATGGAAAAGTGCAGTAGCATGTTCCAATCTGTGGGTTTAGAACGCAGATTATGGATGAGTTGCCCATCACCTCTTATGGATACAGCCACGTTCAGAAAAGTAATCCTGGAGGGAAAAGGTCCCCAGATTGAAAAAGTGAATTAATAAACTGTACAAATTCTTTACTCTTCCAGATGAAGAAAATATCATCAATATACCGCATCCACAAATAAATGGGCCGGACACTACCGGGTGCTATTTTGATTAAGTCCCTTATGGGTTTTTGAAAACCCATAAATGACCAGAAAGAAGGGGGATGTGATGCTCAGAAATGTTTCTTAATCTTCTGAATTCCATTGAATGTCAACTGATTTGTGAAAGCAGTCAAATCTTTTCACTTATAGAATTTGTTGGATTGCTGATCATCCAAACATATGTTGATTCATCCTTTAAAAGATCAAGACTACAGTGTTGATTACAGAGTAATCTAGGATTGCTGGCACCTTCCATGTCTCCTTGTTTCGATGAACTCCTTACCATTTTTTATCTTCCTCAGAGAGAATAAGGAAGACATATCTATTGTTTGTCAGTTGTTGAGGATCACTTTAAATAGTTCTAAAGCCTATTCACACTTTTGATGCAGCAAAACTCTTACATTTTGTTACATGTAAATTAATTTCAAGTAGAAATCCCAATCTTTCCTGTGTGGCCACATCTATGCACTGCAGTTTAGTTTGAAAGACAAAGGGAAACTTTATGGGCCCATTCACACCACTCGTAGACATAATACGTCCTGCATGCGCACGGGACAGTGTAAATACAGCCTTTATGTTAGCTTCAATGCTGCCAAAGTCACCAAGAGGAATACATTTGATCTAAGGGCAGCTTCACACTGCCCCAGTGCAGTCCTGCTGTGCATCGGGCAAAGGTTTTGTGTGGGTTAGCTGCGCTTTCTCATAGACATCTATGATGTACAGCAGTTTTGGTGTAGTTTCAGAAAGTGCACCAAAGATACAGCATGCAGGAGTTTTGGTGTGCTGTTTGAAACTGCACCAAAACCACAGGACCTCATGACCGATGACTATGGGAAAATTCAGCTAACCAACACGAAAACAATGGTTTAGCTGTGCTTTAGCAAAAGCACAGTGGGACAGTGTCCTGACATGTGTAACAGTGTTAACTCCTGTATTTTGTAAACCAAAGAAAGTCATAATTTTAACTGTCATTTACATTTAAACAATTCCACGTTAAGTGTAGGATTGCAATCCATGGAAAGCAATCAAGTAATAAGTAGGACAGAAGGTTTCTAACCTCTTCATCTCACTCTTGCGTGGTGGTCTATTAGAGAGAATAATCACTGCACTGGTTTGTAATTTTTCTTGGAATCCCTTTAAGACCTCAGATTCTCCCATTTTATTGTGTTTTTGGCACCCAACATTGGTTTATGTTTGGCATTGCCCTGTGCAAAGGGGTTACAGCTAGAGGGGTAGATGAGGTCACCCCTTGGACAGTGCATTATCAGAGAATATATTTTTGGTAAGTAGGTCACTATCTAAAGATAATCATGCTTACCTTCTGGAAGAGTTCTTATCACCACTAGAGTTGAGTGGACACCTGGATATTCGGGTTTTCGTGGAAAAGTTCGGGTTCGGGTTTGGGTTCGGTCCGAACTTGTCCCCAGACCCTGAACCCTATTGAAATCAATGGGGACCCGAACTTTTGGGCACAAAAATGGCTGTCAAAAAAGTCCTGGAAAGTGCTAGAGGGCTGCAAAAGGAAGAAAAGTGGGAGTAAGAGTAGGACAAGTGCCCTACAAAGAAATGGGGATAGGGAAATAACAATAATCTGTCCCTTACAGCAACAGCAGGAACCTGACCCTATAGAACTAGGAGATGATTTTAGAACAATAATCTGTCCCTCTAGGCAGTAGACTCTAACTAGTCCAGTCAGATTGTTCTGTAATGCAGGATGAGATGTTATTAGATCTGCAATCTGTCCCTAAAAGCAGTAGTAGTAGTAATCTCTACCTAGTCCACAATTAGATCATTCTGTAATGCAGGATGAGATGTTATTAGATCTGCAATCTGTCCCTCACAGCACCAGAAGCATCCTCTCCCTACACTAGCCTGAGAGCATATAACATGCAGCACTACGTGACTCCAGCTCATACAGAGGCTGGGTCACATGATGCACTGGCCAATCACAGCCATGCCGTTAGTAGGCATGGCTGTGATGGCTTCTAAGGGCAAACCAGTGAAACGCTTGTTGATTGGCTGCCCTGCAGCTATTCAACAAGCGGGAAAAAAATACCAGAACCCAGAACCCGAACTTTCTTTCAAAAGTTCGGGTTCGGGTCCCGAACACCGCAAAGTTCGGTACGAACCCGAACTTTACAGTTCGGGTTCGCTCAACTCTAATCACCACTACTTCTTTGGAATCTTCTCTGGTCCGTGATTGAACTGGTTAACTAGGGCAGACCGATTTGACTCTGTCTCTCTTTTGTTTCATTTTGTCTGCAAAGGCAAACATGTCCTTTTTCAATTTTTGTAGGTCTGTAGTAATTTAACTTTGAGAGGCCATTTTCTCTTTTTTCAGAATCAATTCAAGGGCAGTTATTTCTGATATTCATTCATAAAGCTGCACTGTTATTTCGTCAATAACCTAAAGCATGAAATTTAAAGAAATTAGTCACCTCAAACCATTTGATTTTTAACTTTGAAACCGTGAGGAATTTTTTTAAACCCTATAGAATTCAAACAGCATGAAACCATGTAATTATAAATCAAGTAAGACAATGAATAAGTAGAAAAAGGGGCTTCTGATTAAGTACATACAATAGTTATATAAATATAGAACTGATCTTTTTTAGAGTATGAATACCAACATCCAATTTTCAAAACCAAACACACTACACATATAACCCAACAAAAAAGTTAAACATTGCACAGGGTCCCTTCCTACAAAAACATAATGAAATCCATATGTTATATAACATGCAGGATGTTGAATCAATAAGTAAAAAAATTCAAACTCAGACATCCCAAATGGCAATGATTGTAAGATTACTATAATTGTTGTGCAAGTTCACAATTGATTAGTCAGAGCTATTCACTGTGCTTAAGCCAAGCATATAACATAAAAACTGTCAATTTTGCATACAGAAATAAAGGAATAAATATCTTGGTATATGTAATAAGACAGTTATTGAAATCTATTGCATTCATATGGCTCAATAAATTTAACACACAAAACCCAAACACAAGGATGTGACAAAAGTAAGGCCAGCCACAGACTATACCCTTTACACACATGCATCACTTAAATGGACAATTCTAGTGTTCAGATGGCACAGTATATGTGTGGATATCAAGCTGAGACTGTTAAATTCATTGGTAATCCAAAATAATACAAGATAATACAAACTGCTAATACATCCAACAGAACTAATACCCATATGGATACATTAATTTGCATTGAAACCATTCTGCAAAGTAACATCATCTTGTTTATTGTATTCTTCAGGCTTCTACATGGAACATTCTCCAAACAAAGTTTCACCCTCGGTCACCCCCTTCCTGTTGCACTTCCCATTGATATACACTCTAGCAGGACAGTAAGAAAAGTCAGACCCCACAGTTATAAACACAGCACACCCTCCGCAGGCAGCAGGTTTGGGAGGGAATAAACACACCTCCTCACCGTGCAACATACATTTTTCCAGTATATGAGGATTAGTTATTTATTGGTTGTATATTCTATACTTATGTGGTCAATTTACATTTATTTATTTGATTTGTTCCTTTAGAATATTTCATATGTGACACATATTTAGATGTTGGCGCAGATCCTGAGGAAGCAAAAAGATTGCAAAACATGTCCATCTATGAAACACCACATGATTATAATACAGTCTGCCAACTAGGATATGACTATGTGAAAAATTGACAGCTATGTAGATGTTTTGTCAATTAAAATGTTTGTAATAAAAAAATGTTGCTTTTTATATTTGGATTGAATATTCTGTGTTGGCAAAAGTCTTCCTTTCACCTTATTTACTGTATTTGGGATGACTTGTATCTATGTAGATAGGGATAATATCAACAGAGATCCTGTGATATGTGATATGTAATATGAAACTGCTTTCCACATTTCTTTCTTATATACTTATATTTGTGTACATATACAATTCTTTATATTGTTCACTTGGCATTAAGGGTCCATTTACACTTGTCCGCATATTAAACTGGAGTGCTTTAGTGTGAGGGCAGCAGCCATTTTGGGCAGTTACATGCTGCAGGGGACTGGAAAATACAGGTGACTGCACATGGTGTGAATGGGGCTTTATGGGTTCTTCAAACTGGTTCCTAGTTGACATACTTAATTTTCTTCACCCACATAAACATTTTTTTAATTTTTCATCATTTTTTTAAACTCTTTAGCTTTTTAATTTTATTTTCATATTGCACATCATTTTTTGATTTTAGCTTTTTGCCCTTTGCCTTGTTGAGGTAGCGCACCCCTAGTTTTTTTTTTTCTTTTGTCTTTAGAGTTTAGTATCTTTTAGCATTAATGTTCCTTTTTTGTTTGATTTGCAGTTTTGTCCTTTTTGATTTTTCCCACTTCAACTTAGTATTGGTATCTCTCTTTGTTTTGTTTTTCCCCCTCTTATTGCAAGTTAGATGTTCCCTTTGAGTTAAACTTGGGACTCAGGTATGGCCATCCTCACAGGGTGGAGCTGTGGATTGTCATTAATAAATAAATACATGCCACATCCTAACTAAATAGCAAAGTTTGAGAAAAAAAAATGAACTTTTTAGGCACGCGGTATAGTAAAAAAGTAGAAACTATTTTATTGTTACAAATAAGGCTAAACAAAGCCTAAGACAAAACAATTGTGAAAACAATTATACAATGCACATACTTTTTGCTTTAAAAACATGACATATGATCAAAGCCAATTCCATGGTGGGTTTGCCTGTAGAAAACAGGGGCCATCAGGGAAGGCACTGGAACAATATCCGGGTAGATATCCCTATAGGTAAGCATATTATTAAAAAGGTAATAAACCAATACACAAAAAAAGAAGGGAATCAAACCACCACAGACAGTAGCAATTGGATATTCAGCAGGTAAGTGCAAAAAGCTTTACTAGTTTCACGCCAAACAAAACGATTCTTCTGGAGCATTTAACAGTAGGTTTACTAAATCAAAAATAAACCTTGTGTGTGCATAAACAAACCAGGGTGTGCCCCCCTGAAGTCCTCAGAAGCACCACAAAGACCAGCAGTCCAGATAGCAAGGCAAGTATGGGGACTTGACTAGGAATCAGGAAAAATTACCAAACCGTGGTTGAAGTGCTGGGGTAATGCTTAACCCCACCAGCTAGGGGGAGGCTTGGAATCCAAGTATCGCGTCAATGCTATGGTATTGGTAATGGGATATGTTTGAACAACTAGGCTTTTGGCTAGAGTTGAGCGAACACCTGGACGTTCGGGTTCTGCTGGTCCGTCCGAACTTCGGGACAAAGTCCGGGTCCGGGTCCGGACGGAACCCGAACGATCGCACGGACAATGAACCCCATTGAAATCAATGGGGACCCGAACTTTTAGGCACAAAAATGGCTGTAGCAAAGTCCTGGAAAGCCCCAGAGGGCTGCAAAAGGAAGTAAAATGGGGGTAAGGGTAGGGCAAGTGCCCTACCAAAAAAATGGGGACAGGGAAATAACTTTTAATATTTAAAAAAAAAATAAAAACATAAAAAAAGCAAAAATGGAGGTGAATGTGGATCATCTTCAAACTGTGTCTGAAAAGTATTAATTAACGGTAGAAACCATATAACTGTTCTAAAATCATCTTCAAACTAGGGCAAGTGCCCTACAAATAAATGGGGATAGGGAAAATAAATTAAAATCAAGTAAAAAAATGGGAAGGGGGGTGGATGTGGAGTAGGAGCCTAGAGGTTGACTAGGCCGTGACCGTGGCAGTGTAGGTGGAAGTGGCGGTGGTAGAGGAGTAGGAGGAGGTAGCCAACATGGTATTTTTTTTTTGTAGTGAGGCCTATTCAAAAAAAGAAGTATATGAATGGATGTGTGAGTCCGGTCTAAATGTTTATTCTGCACAAGGTACAGACAAGTCTTGTGGGATCCATGCCTGATTCATTTTAATAAAGGTTAGCTTGTCCACATTGGATGTGGACAAACGGCTCCGCTTGTCTGTGATAACGCCCCCTGCCGTGCTAAACACATGTTCCGACAATACACTGGCTTCAAGGCAGGCCAGCACCTCCAAGGCATAAAGGGCAAGCTCCGGCCATGTGGCCAATTTGGAGACCCAGAAGTTGAATGGGGCAGACCCATCAGGCAGTACGTGTAGGCGTGTGCCCACATACTCTTGCACCATGTTGCTGAAATGCTGCCTCCTGCTAAGACGTTGTCTATCGGCTGGTGGTGCTGTTTGTTGTGGCGGGCTGCTGACAAAGCTTTGCCACATTTCAGCCATGCTAACCCTGCCTTCTGAGGTGCTGGTGATGGCACAGCTGCGTTGGTGGCCTCAACCTCCTCCTCCTCCTCTACCTTCACCTTGTGCTTCCGCTGAGCCCCCGGTATCATTTGGGAATGCCCTCAGCAGCGCCTCTACCATCTCCTCCTCCTCCTCCAACTCCGGTGGTTGCGTCGACACGGTAGTGGTCGTGGAGTCTTCCGTCCCAATCGTACCGACTTTACACCGTTTCGAAACAGTCGTCGGGCGGTGTTGTTTGTCGTGGTGGTCGGCTATCTGTTGCAGAATCGTCCTCCGTCGTAAAGTCGTTGTACCACGTTCTCATACACCCGTGTGCGGATGTGCATGACGGACTACCCAGACGGGGTAAGTTGAAGACCCAGAGGTTTAACCGGTGTACCGGCCTCGAACGGGAAATACGGAACCTCCACGACCGGACGG
>BLSH010260667.1:30870-44011 GCA_018402905.1 Glandirana rugosa
TCCCCCAACAATCTGATCGTTGAGCACGATCGTAGCGATCGTTGTTTTAAGCAGAGTTTGATCTGCAACTCAAAGCAGCGATATGTGAAATCTCTAATTTCTGCTATCTGTCCTCAGAGCAACAGCACAGACAGCAGTAGTAAAGTAATCTATCTCAGGATGCAGGATCAGGTCTTAAAATGTCTCAAATCTGTCCCTCACGCAGTCAGCTACCTTTCCCTACACTAACCCAAGGAGCATGTGACTGCAGCACTGTGACTCCAGCTTATAAAGAGGCTGGGTCACATGATGCACTGGCCAATCACAGCCATGCCATTAGTAGGCATGGCTGTGATGGCTTCTAAGGGCAAACCAGTGAAACACTTGTTGATTGGCTGCCCTGCAGCTTCTCAACACGTGGAGTAAAATAGCAGAACCCCGGACCGAACCCGAACGATTTTTGAAATGTCCGGGTCCGGGTCCGTGCCACGGACACCCGAAAGTTCGGTACGGACCCGAACGTTACAGTCCGGGTTCGCTCAACACTACTTTTGGCTAATTCCCACAGAGTGCCACTGACATAGAATAACAGCGGTGGTCAGAGATCCTAATCACTAGTGTTAAAAAATAAGGTCCACACAGATTGTCTGTCTGCTGAATTCTCCAGAAGAATCACTTTGTTTGGTGTGAAACTAGTAGAGCTTTTTGCACTTACCTGCCAAATATCCAATTGCTACTGTCTGTGGTGGTTTGATTCCCTTCTTTTTCTGTGTATTGGTTTATTACCTTTTTAATAATACAGTTGTATGCAAAAGTTTAGGAACCCCTGACAATTTCCATGATTGTCATTTATAAATATTTGGGTGTTTGGATCAGCAATTTCATTTTGATCTATCAAATAACTGAAGGACACAGTAATATGTCAGTAGTGATATGAGGTTTATTGGATTAACAGAAAATGTGCAATATGCATCAAAACAAAATTAGACAGGTGCATAAATTTGGGCACCCCAACAGAAAAATCACATCAATATTTAGTAGAGCCTTCTTTAGCAGAAATAACAGCCTCTAGATGCTCCCTATAGCCTGTAATGAGTGTCTGGATTCTGGATGAATGTATTTTGGACCATTCCTCCTTACAAAACATCTCCAGTTCAGTTAGGTTTGATGGTTGCCGAGCATGGACAGCCCGCTTCAAATCACCCCACAGATGTTCAATGATATTCAGGTCTGGGGACTGTGATGGCCATTCCAGAACACTGTACTCGTTCCTCTGCATAAATGCCAGAGTCGATTTTGAGCAGTGTTTTGGGTCGTTGTCTTGTTGAAATATCCAGCCCCAGCGTGACTTCAACTTTATGACTGATTCCTCAACATTATTCTCAAGAATCTGCTGATATTGAGTGGAATCCATGCGACCCTCAACTTTAACCAGATTCCCAGTACCGACACTAGCCACACAGCCCCACAGCATGATGGAAGCTCCACCAAATTTTACTGTGGGTAGCAAGTGTTTTTCTTGGAACGCTGTGTTCTTTTGCTGCCATGCATAATGCCCCTTGTTATGACCAAATAACTCAATCTTTATTTCATCAGTCCACAGCACCTTATTCCAAAATGAAGCTGGCTTGTCCAAATGTGCATTTGCATACCTCAAGCGACTCCGTTTGTGGCGTGTGTGCAGAAAAGGCTTCTTAAGCATCACTCTCCCATACAGTTTCTCCCTGTGCAAAAGTGCGCTGCATTGTTGAACGATGCACAGAGACACCATCTGCAGCAAGTTGATGTTGTAGGTCTTTGGAGGTGGTCTGTGGGCTGTTTTTGACCGTTCTCACCATCCTTCACCTTTGCCTCTCCAATATTTTATGTGGCCTGCCACTTCTGGCCTTAACAAGAACTGTGCCCGTGGTCTTCCATTTCCTCACTATGTTCCTCACAGTGGACACTGACAACTTATATCTATGCGATAACTTTTTGTAGCCTTCCCCTAAACCATAATGTAGAACAATCTTTGTTTTCAAGTAATTTGAGAGTTGTTTTGAGGCCCCCATGTTGCCACTCTTCAGAGGAGAGTCAAAGAGAACAACTTGCAAATGGACCCTTAAATACCTTTTCTCATGATTGGATACGCCTGTCTATGAAGTTCAAGGCTTAATGAGCTCACCAAACCGATTGTGTGTTGCAATTAATCAGTGCTAAGTAGTTACAGCTATTCAAATCAACAAAATGGCAAGGGTGCCCAAATGTATGCACCTGTCTAATTTTGTTTTGATGCATATTGCACATTTTCTGTTAATCCAATAAACCTCATTTCACTACTGAAATATTACTGTGTTCTTCAGTTATTTGATAGATCAAAATGAAATTGCTGATCCAAACACCCAAATATTTATAAATGACAATCATGGAAATTGTCAGGGGTTCCTAAACTTTTGCATACAACTGTATACTTACCTATGGGGATATCTACCCGGACATTGTTGCAGTGCCTTCTCTGATGGCCCCTGTTTTCTACAGGCTAACCCACCATGGAATTCACTTTGATCATATGTCATGTTTTTAAAGCAAAAAGTGTGTGTATTGTATAATTGTTTTCACAATTGTTTTGTCTTAGGGCCGGTTCACACATAGGTGACTTGCAATCCGACTTGTGTCACCCCAAGTTGCCCCAAGTCGCTTGATATCAGAAATCCGATTGAAGTGAATGGGAGCCGTCTTAACGTACACTACTGAAGTCGCTCCGACTTCAAGGCAACTTCAGAAAGGGTTCCTGTACTACTTCAAGGCGACTTCTATCCAACTTGTGCCCATAGAATTCAATGGAAGTCACCTCCAAGTCAGATCCCCATCTATATTGAAAGCGACTTTACAGGAAAAAGAAAATAATTTACTCAGATAAAAGAAATGATGTCAAAAGAGCTATATTCTCTGATTGGCCACAGGCAAAGTCGCCTGGCATGGCGATTTTGCCTGGCACCCTGATTCAAGGGCACAATCGGTACACGGTATTTGGCAAGTGATTATCATTTTTACTCAGTAATTGTTACAGCCAGTATAGCATCTAGTATGTTTTATAATGTATGCTTTTGTACATCGTGGGACATATTTACAGTATGTTACATCATTATCTGCATCCTTTTGTGCTTCATTATGTTTTGCCATTTTTCACGTAACTCAGCACTGGAAATCCATAGCTATACAGGTGGGTTATATCAACATTAATGGTGGGTAGGTGTATATACAGTATCTCACAAAAGTGATTACGCCCCTCACATTTTTGTAAACATTTTATTATATCTTTCCATGTGACAATACTGAAGAAATTACACTTTGCTACAATGTAAAGTAAAGTGTACAGCTTGTATAATAGTGTAAATTTGCTGTCCCCCTCAAAATAACTCAACACACAGCCATTAATGTCTAAACCGCTGGCAACAAAAGTGAGTACAACCCTAAGCGAAAATGTCCAAATTGGGCCCAATTAGCCATTTTCCCTCCCCGATGTTATGTGACTTGTTAGTTTTACAAGGTCTCAGGTGTGAATGGGGAGAATATGTGTTAAATTTGGCGTTATCGCTCTCACTCTCTCACACTGGTCACTGGAAGTACAACATAGCACCTCATAGCAAAGAGCTCTCTGAGGATCTGAAAAAATAAATGTTGCTCTACATATGGCCTAGGCTATAAGAAGATTGCCAAGACCCTCAAACTGAGCTGCAGCATGGTGGCCAAGACCATACAGCGGTTTAACAGGACAGGTTCCATTCAGAACAAGCCTCGCCATGGTCGACCAAAGAAGTTGAGTGCACGTGCTCAGCATCATATCCAGAGGTTGTCTTTGGGAAATAGACGTATGAGTGCTGCCAGCATTGCTGCAGAGGTCGAAGGGGTGGGGGGTCAGCCTGTCAGTGCTCAGACCATTGCATCAAATTGGTCTGCATGGCTGTTGTCCCAGAAGGAAGCCTCTTCTAAAGATGATGCACAAAAAAACCCGCAAACAGTTTGCTGAACACAAGCAGACTAAGGACAGAGATTACTGGAACCATGTCCTGTGGTCTGATGAGACCAAGATAAACTTATTTGATTCAGATGGTGTCAAGCTTGTATGGCGGCAACCAGGTAAGGAGTAGAAAGACAAGTGTGTCTTGCCTACAGTCAAGCATGATGGTGGGGGTGTCATGATCTGTGGCTGTATGAGTGCTGTCGGCACTGAGAAGCTACAGTTTATTGAGGAACCCATGAATGCCAACATGCACTGTGAAATACTGAAGCAGAGCATGATCCCCTCTCTTTGGAGACTGGGCCCCAGGGCAGTATTCCAACATGATAACGACCCCAAACACACCTCCAAGATGACCACTGCCTTGCTAAAGAAGCTGAGGGTAAAGACGGTGGACTGGGCAAGCATGTCTCCAGACCTAAACCCTATTGAGCATCTGTGGGGCATCCTCCAACGGAAGGTGGAGGAGCGAAAGGTCTCTAACATCCACCAGCTCCTTGATGTTGTCACAGAGGAGTGGAAGAGGACTCCAGTGGCAACCTGTAAAGCTCTGGTGAACTCAATGCCCAAGAGGGTTAAGGCAGTGCTGGAGAATAATGGTGGCCACTCACTTTTGTTGCCAGCAGTTTAGACATTAATGGCTGTGCGTTGAGTTAATTTGAGGGGACAGCAAATTTCTTCAGTGTTGTCACATGAAAAAATATTTAAAAAATTTACAAAACTGTGAGGGGTGTACTCACTTTTGTGAGATACTGTATATACCTAAATCTGTACATGCTGCTACAATACAAGACTCATGAGTACCACTTCCAGTTGACCATTTGTATCTACTTACTTTGAGCCTCCTGGCAGTCGTGGCGCACTAATGTATGTATATATTTTTACATATTTTTAAGGCTCCATGTACACCTAGGCGATTTGAATTGCGGGCAGAATCGGTGCAATTCTGCCTGTAATTCCAAATTGTGTCAAAACACGGGTCGCATTTGCAATGCCAATACTTCATATCCTCATTACTTCTTACTTTCTACTTCATAAATCACGCAGCAATCATGGCAAAATCGTAACACGCACGAAGCTGGTAGCTCAAAAAGGAGCAGGAGGTTCTTCTGGATGACAGTCTCACATGTTGAAATTTGTAGTGATTGCAGCTCGAGTTATCATGTTAAAATTGCGTCAAAATTGCACCGCAATCGGGATGCCATTAAGAAGTAATGGCATTGCAAACGCGTTCCACGTTTTGCTGCGATTTGGAATTGCGGGCAGATTTGCACCGATTTTGTCTTCAATTCAAATTGCCAAGGTGTAAATCGAGCCTTACATGCAGTATATAAGCTTCAAAACAAGCCCTCTATAACTTTTGTACTTGCAGACAATGTACTTTATACTCAAATTTCAGATAAGCAGGTCTCAGCACTCACCGCTCCCACTCTTCACTCCTGAGACCAGGGTACGCAGAGATGCCTGAAATGAAATGTATTCTCTGCTATACATTTTGAGGGTAATTTTGGCCATCTGACTAAAAAGCACAAGCTCAGTTGAAAAATCAGCACCACATGCCCATTATGTAGTCATGCAAAATAGAAAAGAAAATAATTTAGACTTTATAGGTGCTGAAACCTCCTCTCAAAATAACTAACCATACACATTAATAAATTAAAAATAATCATTTTTATTCATTACAAAATTCATTAAAAATGTGTCTAATGTTGATGAAAGGCACCTCTTAAAAACAGGATAGATCATCACAACTCATTATTAACCCAGGGACCCCCCTGAAGATAGTAATTCCTCCCCAGTGAGTGTATAATGGGACCTATTTTCAAATTACATCCGCATTATATGTACAAGACACATTGATATCACATAAGGGAGGAACAGCATATACTGACACGTTTCGCCTTGTCGGCTTCTTCAGGGGCTCAGAGGGGGGATGGTAGAATAAAGTTGCTGAAAAAAAGGAAAAAATAGATACAAATAACATACATCTTATATACATTGTTAATTAAACATTGCTTAATACCATGATTCACCATTGACATGCATGTAGTTATAATCACTTACAATGAGTGCATAAATGATTTTGGCCATCATTTAACCCAAAGGAGCATCCCTGGATCGCTGACTGGGTTAATCTGCAGGGGATAGTGCCACGGATAGAGTGAGTATAGTAGCCCTAGAACAGGTTTTTGTTTTTTTTTTAAGATCTTAGGCAATGAACTTTCAACATTTTGACCAAGCTGAAGTTTGTCTTTAAAACATGTTTCATCAGTAAGGTTTGAAAAATAAATTATACAGGTTGTGTACTTTTTTTCTAAAGATAGGTGAAAAATAGCGAGATTCAGAATCTTAAGGAAAAAGTTAAATTGTAGCCTATCCATTTTCCTCTATAATCTGGTGATTTAGGGACCCTTGCTTGTTTTGTAGGAGTGTTATCCCTGAACATACCTACAACAGTACAACAGGCTGATTGCTGTCTCTCACATACCAAAAGCATGAAGTTTCTCACAGTTATCACACAAATGCCTTGGAAGTTTGAATGTGATACACAGCACAGGCTAGATGAATTATACTCCCAGTAATTTAAAATGTAAGTGATTTATGAACTCTATGGCTGTAGTTTAAGAGAGAACTTATACTAAAGTACATTTAGTAAAATTTCAGACTGCAGTGCACTGTAAGACAGCTGCATTCTGACCAAGTGTTGGGGGGGGCATTCAGAATGAATTGAGTTGCAACACGCTAACACATGAATGGTGTGGTACAGTGCATGTGGTAACACCATGTTGCCACAATACGATAGTGAATAGGCACTAATATATTTGCAGTGTTTGACTGAAAGCATTAGCAACTTACTGATTGTTTAAATTTGTTGTTTAAAATTCATCTTTGTGCTGATGAGATGTGTAAAATTCTGGAATTATGTGGCTACAGAGAATACATCTGTTCATGTGAAAACGGATGGTAAGTTAGCATATTTTGTCCTGACTCCTGATACATCATTCATTTATTGTATGTTGAGTAGGTTTAGAAAAGTAATATGCAAGATGCTTATCAGCCTCCCTATTATATACATATTAAACAAAAGACATTGTTTAGATAGTGTGTAAATGTAATTCTTCTATTTGTCTTTAGTATATTTTCTGTAACAAGTAAAGGGCTTCCTGTATGTGATCTGGGAGCAAGTTTGGACAACCAGAAAACTCACTGTTTAAATCCAGCCTCCATATCTTTACTTATGGCATTAGCCTAGTCTAGTTGAGATTTGAGAAATGTGTGCCTGTCAGGGTTTCAAGTAACTCAGGAAATAGTGCTGTCTATTTTGTGTTCAATAGCATTGATTCCCTGAGCTAAGTCATGGATTTATTTAGTGAGCTTATATGTGATACACTGGGCAGTTGTTTTACCGATAATTCAGAAAAACAAGCAAAAATAACATTAATGGAGCTCTGCAATTGCTCCAGAGGAATATCTTCTACAGAGCTTATTTGACTTATTTGAGCTTGTTATTTTATCCATAGAGAAGGATATGAGATAATATTAGAATTTGTAAAGGAGAACGAGACAGTCAACTATATCCTAAGCCTAAAAACTATGTTGAAGGTTGTTTTGAAGTTAGAAGGTGACCTCTGTGATGAGGAAGCACAAGTGGAACCATCTTAACTGTAGTGTAAAAGAGGATTGCATTCTTATTTTCTTTTAAATGAGAACTAGGGCCAAAGCTATTCTGGCTCTACTTCTGCTGTGGATCATAGAAGTGCATTTAGATCTCCACTCCTGTGACCCAGATTCAGTGGAGAGCGGGCAAAAGTCTGCTGTCAGCTGGCGTCACTCTGGTCCAGGCTCTGGAGAGATCCCAACTTTAATGTTGGGGTTTACCCAGATGCCTGGACTGGAAACTGGCTCAGCCTTTTAGCAAGCCCCTCCTGTCCCTTCCACAGCCCCATGCTCCAGTGAACACTAGGGAGCAGAGCACAGAGCTGGTGACTGAAAGTCACTGGCTCTCTGTTCACTGAAGATGAAGAACTGAATGATCTGTGGTCTTTGATCATTCAGTTCTTGGTCTAGAGGCAGCAGGGGACAGATGCAACATTGCACAGATACTGCACCCACCTAGGTGAGTATGACAGTTTGTATTTTTTATATTCCTTCACTTCTCTTTTAAGTTTTTTTCTTTGTGTAAGGTTTTTCAATACAGAAAACAATTCCCAAAGTATGACTGGATATAACAGTACACATTTATACATGTAAAAAACAGTTGTGCATATACAACATACTAGGCATTCCAGAGAAATTAGATTCCTATACCCTCACAGAGGAAGTGTCCAGTAGTAAAAATGTCTCATTCCATTGAGTTCCTAACACTATCTCAGAAAATGGTAATGGTGGGGGTAAGGAAACAGGCACATAGTTTGTCTCATGCAAGGGGAGTTCAAAGAGTTAAAAAATATTTGGGGAAAGAGTAAGAAGTTGTAGTTAACCACTTCAATACTGGGCACTTTCACCCCCTTCCTTCCCAGACCAATTTTCAGCTTTCCGTGCTCTCGCATTTTCAATGACAATTGCGTGGTCATGCAACTCTGTACCCAAATGAAATTTTTATCATTTTATTCACACAAATAGAACTTTCTTTTGATGGTATTTATTCACCACTTGGTTTTTTATTATTTGTGAAACAAACGAAAAAAGAGCAAAAATTTTGAAAAAAAACCCACAATATTTTCTACTTTCTGTTTTAAATGAAATCCAATAAAATCAAATTTTGTCATACATTTAGGCCAAAATGTATTCTGCTACATGTCTTTGGTAAAAAAAAATCCTGATAAGTGTATAATAATTGATTTGTGTGATTACAGACAGATGTACGCAGAGGATCCAGTACAGATGTGCACAGATGATCACGGACATACAGTATCTCACAAAAGTGAATACGCCTCTCACTTTTTTGTAAATATTTTATTATATCTTTTCATGTGACAACACTGAAGAAATGACAATTTGCTACAATGTAAAGCAATGAGTGTACAGCTTGTATAACTGTGTAAATTTGCTATCCTCTGAAAATAACGTAACACACAGTCATTAATGTCTAAACCGCTGGCAACAAAAGTGAGTACGCCCCTAGGTAAAAATGTCCAAATTGGGCTCAATTAGCCATTTTCCCTCCTCGTGTCATGTGACTCGTTAGTGTTACAAGGTCTCAAGTGTGAATGGGGAGCAGGTGTGTTAAACTGGTGTTATCACTCTCACTCTCTCATACTGGTGGAAGTTCAACATGGCAACCTCATGGCAAAGAAATCTCTGAGGATCTGAAAAAAGAATTGTTGCTCTGCATAAAGATGGCCTAGGATATAAGAAGATTGCCAAGACCCTGAAACTGAGGTGCAGCACAGGGGCCCAGACCATACAGTGGTTTAACAAGACAGGGTCCACTCAGAACAGGCCTCGCCTTGGTCAATCAAAGAAGTTGAGTGCACGTGCTAAGCGTCTTATCCAGAGGTTGTCTTTGAAAACGATACCTATGAGTGCTGCCAGCATTGCTGCAGAGGTTGAAGGGGTGGTGGGTCAGCCTCTCAGTGCTCAGGCCATACGCTGCACACTGCATCAAATTGGTCTGCATGGCTGTCATCCCACAAGGAAGCCTCTTCTAAGGATAATGCACAAGAAAGCCTGCAAACAGTTTGCTGAAGACAAGCAAACTAAGGACATGGATTACTGGAGCCATGTCCTGTGGTCTAATGAGACCAAGATAACGTATGTGGCGACAACCAGGTGAGGAGTACAAAGACAAGTGTGCCTTGCCTACAGTAAAGCATGGTGGTGGGACTGTCATGGTCTGGGGCTGCATGAGTGCTGCTGGCATTGGGGAGCTACAGTTTATTGAGGGGACCATGAATGCCAACATGTACTGTGACATACTGAAGCAGAGCATGATCCCCTCCCTTCAGAGACTGGGCCGCAGGGCATTATTTCAACATGATAACAACCCCAAACACGCCTCCAAAACTACCACTGCCTTGCTAAAGAAGCTGAGGGTAAAGGTGATGGACTAGCCAAGGATGTCTCCAGACCTAAAGCCTATTAAGCATCTGTGGGGCATCCTCAAATGGAGAGTGGATGAGCGCAAGGTCTCTAACATCCACCAGCTCCGTGATGTCATCATGGCGGAGTGGAAGAGGACTCCAGTGGCAACCTGTGAAAAATATGGGATTTTCTTTTATTTTACTTTCAGTGATAATAGGAAACAGGACTAATAGAGAGGGTGAATCTCCCTAACAGGGACACAGACAGCAAAAAAAAAAAAAAACATGACAGGTGTTTTAATCCCTCTCCACTCTATCCAAAAATGAAAAAAAGTATTAACTTTAGTTAAACTTTCAGTGTTGTAGGAGAGCATTGGGAGATGGAAAGGTGTCACAAGCTAGAGGAAGGAAAAATAAAGAGGGGGGTGAGGATGAAAAGGTCAGTGAGCAACAATAAGAAAAGAGAACAAGGGTAATGGTTTTCTGAGTGGGTATAAGTCAGCCCACTCCTTTGCCTATGTTAGCATGGACCAAGTCAATTGTCTGGTCTCTCTGGCAACTCCATTCACTGGGGTCATCTCTTTGAGATTAACCAGGGTTGGCTAGGAGATTCCTATAACCCCGAGAGTGAGTGAAATATTACCATAAATACCATATAGTTATACATTTATTTATCCTATTCTGTTTGGTGAGGAGTAGTTCTTCCATTTCACAAATGTAATTAAATTGTGATAACCATTTCCTTACCGAGGAAACATGTGTTGATTTCCATAGTTACGGAACTACTGTATGTGTTGCATTTACCAGATGTTTATGCAGGAACCTATATGGAAGGGTCCTTCCCATGTCATAGATATAAAGAAGTTACAGTTCAGGTCAGAATGGAAGTCTTAACCCGAGATTTAAGGTCATGTAATTTTTGCCAGTATGATCGCAACACCCAGAAATACCACATGATGTGTAATAATGTGTCCACCTCTGTGTGACACCACCAACAGGTAAGGGGAATAAAATAATTAATTTCATGTAAGACAGCAAGGGTCTTGTACTACTGTGTCAAAATCATATAGTTTGTTTCTGGGGTGCAGCTGCTAACTAAGCTTTTGTGTATCAACAAAGAAGCAAGTACAGCCAAGATATAAGGTGAACACACATTTTCTAAAGGGATATGCTTTCTCGCAAAGTCGATAACTCTTTGGGGATCATTCAGATAGAGCTTAACCTGAGGATACGTCCACCAAGTAAAGAAGCCAACAGTAGAGTAGGAGTTCACATCTGCTCTACCATGAAATGCCTGGTTGCTGAAGATATTTGCACACGTAGAGGACATGGGGGGAGCACTGTCTCTGAAATTCCATGGTTTACCTATGTGTGAAATCAGTGTTCCTTCTTAAAGGAGTCAAGGGCTGTCTAAAATGCTAATATCTGTTTTCCTACATATAGCTAAAACAATTTCAGTGGTGACCTATGAGAGAAAGTGTTTTAGATGTGTAGGAATATCTATATCCTTGAGCCAGGCAGTAGAAGATAAGGGTGTAGTGAGCCAGCTGTGTTCTATGGCAATTCATGCCTTCAAGGTGAGGTGGATGATTTCCACCACTAGTCCTTCTCACAGTGGGACAAATGTTCACATAAAGATGACAACAACAAACTGTATCCAAATGTATTGCAACTA
Source organism: Glandirana rugosa (assembly GCA_018402905.1). Classification (NCBI taxonomy): domain Eukaryota; kingdom Metazoa; phylum Chordata; class Amphibia; order Anura; family Ranidae; genus Glandirana; species Glandirana rugosa. The sequence goes on from BLSH010260667.1 coordinate 42,548, forward strand.
TTTTAGCTTGTGCCAATGGCTGACTGACACAATGTTGCAGAATGGTGGAGATTTATTAACACGTGGGAGATCTGTATGCAGCTTCTAAGTTGCAATCCTGTGATAGCAATCTCCAGCTCTAATGATGGCTCTCTGCCTCTGTCCTCAACCACATATGAATAGCTTCCATAGGCAGCAAAAAAAGAAATACAAAGTGATAGGCTCGCAACTGAAGGACCACCTTTGCTTTCTGTCTATGGCCTGACTGGTGACATATAAGAGAGAGCTTTTTTGCAGTACAGCTGGCAAGTCTGCCTGAGAAACCATGAGCAACTGATTGCAACATCACACCTTTTCACCCATCCTGACTTCTGAAATGTTTCAAAGGAATCCTGTTGTTTTTTCTTATTAACTTTAGTGGCCTTTGGGTGCATTAAAGCAGAGTTCCATGTAATGTTTTTTTTTGGGGGGGACCGGGGACCCAGTTTTCACAGGGTCCCAGGTCCACTTCCTCTCCTAGAGCCATGGCTCCGGAAGGAAGTTCACCCCCCCTCCCTCTCGGCAATCTTCTGGGACACTTCACAGGTTCCAGAAGATACAAGGCGCCGGGTGACTCGCAATGCGCAGTGCGTGCCCGGCTTTGAAGCCAAAGCCGGGTGCCCACACTTGTGATGCCGGCGCCGCTGAGGGGAGGGGGAGAAGAGCGATCCCTCGGGCGACCGCATCGTGGGACAGGTGAGTATCTGATTGTTAAAAGTCATCAGCTACACTTTTTGTAGCTGCTGACTTTTAACTGGGTGGACCTCCACTTTAAGAAGAACCATTGAAGTCTAGAATGCTTATCAAACCAGACAAAGCTTGAGAAGTAATTCTCCAGTTGTGCGAAGAAAGTTTTGCGTAGGTCAGATTGGTATGGTGAGGTCTGTGAAATGTAAAAATGCTTAGGAAGAACATTAATCTTGATATGTGCTACTATACTGAACCAAGTGAAAGAGACTTTCCATCAATGTTTAAGAACAGATTGGGTAGACTTCCGGTTCCGGCGCCGCATGGAGTAGCAGCACCTCCAGCTAGCTCCTCCATCCACAGCCACAAATCAGCTTAAAAAGCCAGCCCGAGACACCCATCGCGCAACCCATCCTCGATCGACCTCCACGACGATGAGGTACGCCGCGGCCTTGGCCTTCAGATGGGTTAGACAAGAATTTGTAACTACCTTTCAGAGAAAGTGAACCAAGTCATATCATCGTGTATAGTTCTAATTACAAGAAGGATTCGTAAAAATGTAAAGTGTCTGGAGTGGTATGGTTAGACTGGATGCGTTTTGAAAGAAGCGTGTTGACCTCTTAATGAAGAGTTCGAAACAGACCAAACTATTCGTAAGATCTGAAGTTACCAAGAAGAATTTCACCTCCAGGTGGGTCAATTTTCAGTCGTCGATGTTTTTCACATCGACTACTGAAAATTGTTAGTCTATGAGTGGAC
>BLSH010260667.1:88171-100220 GCA_018402905.1 Glandirana rugosa
CTCTCCGTTGACCTAAGTGGGACCTAGTTGAAAGAGATTTTTACAATCATGGGTCAATATAATAAATGTAATTCCTTTCTTAGGTCCGGAAAAAATTTCGTTAGATGGCACGGCCGGTTTTGGTGGAGACCTCCCTCAGATAAGGTGTAAAAGTGTCGAGAATGACACTTCTTTGGAAAGGGATAAACCTCTACTTTAGAAAACTCAGGAACGGGAAACACTACTGATCTCAACTCGCTTGTGGACCTGCAAGCCCAAGCCTCCCAGGCTTGCTTGAAACCCCTTTTCAGGCCCAAGTCGTGGCTTGCAACGGACTTGCAATAGGGCCTGGGGCTTGGGGTAACACGGTAGATTGCTTTAAAAAAGGCCTGGATTCTTTCCTTAATGTAAATAATATAACTGGGTACTAACATTTTTAGAGAAAGTTGATCCAGGGTGAATCCAGTTGCCTCTCGGTGGATCAGGAAGGAATTTTTTCCCCTGCTATAGCAAATTGGATCATGCTTTGCTGGGGTTTTTCCTTCCTCTGGATCAACTGTGGGTGAAGGATTGTATATGGGATTGTATGGTTATATATAATTTCTCTATTTTTTTTTTTTTTTTTTTGGTTGAACTAGATGGTGTCTTTTTTCAACCTGATTAACTATGTTACTATATAAAATCATATGTGTCTATGTACACATAGGCTTTTAAGATCGTTAGGAGCTGCTGCGGTTAAGGGAGTTCAACCTCCCTCTCCTGAACGCAGAAGAATTGCGTTCAGGATAGGAACGTTTTGACCACTGGCCACAAAATTAGTCAAAATCATGATTTTGCTGCATTTTGCATTTACCCACAACCGGCGGTCATAGTAGGCTGTGTGTACATGAAGCCTTAATGGATATGATGAGCTCAAAATATACTGTAGATACCTGAGCATGTGCAAAGCAGTGTTTCCTATTGAGTCACGTGTTGCCAGTTTCTGACAGCTAGACAGGTTTAAATTTAGAACAAGCCAAGCAATGTCTTATAAACCATAAATTTATAAACATAAAAAATAGGTTGTGTAGAAGACTGAGGATCAAACTGGAACCTCTAACAAAATAATAGATGTCCTTTTTATCCACTTGCATTACACTTACTCTCAGATGTGCTATGGAAGTGTTACCCCATCACAGGCATCCCTGATGGAAACCACAGGAGGCTGTGCTGGCAAATATTGCACAATCATGGTCCATCATTGTCACTATCATAGACCTGGTCCAAAGCAATGATGTGCAGCCAATGCTGGAGAAAGTGCTTGTAGATATTTAGTTGCTGGAAAAGTCTGGAGGAGATCAGCAGCACTGAGGTGAAAAAAAGGATAAGAAAGGTGAAAAACTGTAAAAATAAAAATCCATAACAAAACAGAAAACAAACAAACATAACAATTTTTTATCAAGCAAGACAAAATTCACATACCCTTAATTCAAGGATAAGGATCTTTATTTTTAGCCATGTGACCGTAATGATCAAATCTGTTTGACTGAAACTAGTGTCTTAGCACTGAATTTTGCCTACAATGTTTACTATAGCTCTTCAAAGTTATCAAATGGCAGTTGGTTACCACCATAGATTAGCATCCAACAACAACTTGTTAGATTGAGGAATAACATACAGGCTATGCTTTGGTGTAAATGATGTATTTGCGCCACATCCAACAACATGGCAAATTCTTTTGGCTAAATTTTCTTAGGTACTCTAAATGAATTTTGATCAGCAAAAATCATAAATAAAACCATGAAAATCTTAAACTCCATTATTGAACCTGTAAGCACTCTCACATTAGAGATTACAACAGACTCTGGTCAAATGACAGTGATTAATTTCTCTAAGCAGACGGGGTGAATTTTGCGTGAGTACTTCGGAAACCACAATCCATCTTCACAATTTGGAAAGCTGAATAGATCACAATGACCATTATCTGGTATAAAAGGTAATACAGATTTTTTTTTTGTTTGACACTCATTTAATGCTATTGCCACTCAAAAGCTAAATAAAATGAGTTAAAATATATATTACAGGCTAAAGTGGATGTTTATGATAACAGGCACTTTCCTATTTATCTCAGGGCAGCAGCTCCTCTATTTTGTTGTATAATTCATTGTAAAGCTATTCCAAGGCATGAGATCATATATCTATCCTAGAGTGATGCCAGGGATGGCAGTAGCAGCAGCTGCAGGACGGGCTTCTCAAGGCTGCCCTATACATGACCTCATCTGTGACCCAGAAACATCCTTTTTAGCAGTAAGACATAATACATTCCCTAGGCTGCTTTTCTCTAGGGAATGACCTGCCAAAGAAAGAAAAATTATGTGCAATGGTTCATTTTCTCCTTCCAGAAAAAAAAAAACAAAGCCTCTATATTTTTCAACTCATAATGAAATAACATTTGAACTAATAACAAGTATTAATAACTGCATTGCAGTCAAACATTTTAATAAGTAAAAACAATCTTACACTTGCCTTTAATTATCGGTATGCTTTGCTGTAGATTGGATCTATTTCTATACACACAACTGGTAGACAAAGCTGTAAGACTACAGGAACATCACAAGATAAATAGGCCAAGGGGGTCACAATGACAATCAATAAGGTTTTATGTAGTTTTAGGGATATTGGAAGAAATGATTGAAACGCATTAGAGAGGGAGCAAAACAAACTCCCCCGTTAGCTAAACAGGTCTCTCATAAGTTTAATCATTTTTCTGTACCATTTTTATGACTGTTATCTCAAGAAAGTGAGGCTTGCTGGCCATACCTAAGCCTTTGACCACAGGGTTGAAAACCTTTAGTCTGCACTGGTTTCTGCAGAGATTTTTAGCTGTTAATGTCATACATCAACAATGGATTCCAGAAAAAGCTGCCATAAACAAAAACAAACGTGATGCCATACAAGCAACTGAATAAGAAGTTTCTCCGTTTTTTTCAGGGCAGCTGCTGCTCTGAACTCCACTACAGACTAGTTTAGTTGTGCTAGTGCTAATCTAGAATAATAGAGGATGCCCACATCCCCAACTACTACAAGCTACAGAAAACCCTCCAATATGACTTTTAAGGGTAAAAACTCCAAAACGTAGAAAGAATAGAATAAAATACATACATTTTACTGGAAAGATTAAAACAGGAAAATCAGGAATTAAAATTACCTGAAAATGTCACATAGATGCAGTTACAGAAAAAAGAGAATGGCATGAGATAATGACAAATATATATAACCACAATGCTCTGTTAATGGATACAGAGTATACCCAACACGTTTCAAGCTATGCGATTATTGATCTTCATCAGGGGTGAGTGGTTATGATGATAACAATAATGTCTATATTAACAGAAAAGGAGTGCAATTAGATATTTGATAACAAACACATATATATTGTTGGTAACATGCTGTCATATATAATTATACACTAACCATGAATATAAAACATCGTAGCCAAGACCGCATCAATTAAAAACAAAGATTTTTTTTGCTGCGCAGTGTCAAACCAACATCCAGAGGGTGGAGAAGTGGAGAGCTCCCGCCCCCATAGATCACAAATGGCACTACACCCAGCCCAAAAGGGGTACACAGCCCAGCACAACCAAGTCGATTTAAATGGATCTGGTAGTATAAAGAGATAATAAATATCAATATTTATATATATATATATATATTATATTCTCAACAAAATATATATAGGGTAAATGTGTCTTAAAAGAAGTACCCACCTATGCCTCCAAATGTCACAGAAAACTGCTTAAGTAACTCCAGAATAATTCAGGGACAGCCTTACCCAGGTAGATATACGCAGCATCATAGGGCTGCAAAAAGAGATTATAAACACGTGTTGTACACTCGGTGAGCATAAAAAGGAAAAAAACAGCATGCAAAATGCTGGTACATGCCTTACTGATACTTCACTGTAACAATGCGGGCAGGGGCTCTCCACTCCTCCACCCGCTGGATGCTGGATTGACATTGGGCGGCAAAAAATCTTTGTTTTTAATTGATGCAGTCTTGGCTACGATGTTTTAATCACTCACCCCTGATGAAGAGCAATAATCGCATAGTTTGAAATATGTTGGATACATTCTGTATCCATTAACAGAGCATTGTGGTTATATATATATTTGTTATTATCTAATACCATTCTCTTTTTTCTGTAACCGCATCTGTGACATTTTCAGGTCATTTTAATTCCTGATTTTCCTGTTTTAATCTTTTCAATAAAATGTATGCATTTTATTCTATTTGTTCTACATCTTGGAGTTTTTGCCCTTAAAAGTCCCATTGGAGGGTTTTCTGTAGCTTAAGCTTCACTACAGATACCAACATTTTCCACATCTTCCCCTAGACTTTAGACCCCATTACTGTTGCTATAAAGGCAACTTATTGAGAGTGAACCGGAAAATCCAAAATCTTTTATCAGCCAATCTTTTATCACAGTTACATGGTAGCTTATGTTTTTGAGATTTATTTTCAAGATGTAAAAAGAGAGATCACACAAACACTTGCAGGTAAAACCAACTGTATATAACATTTAATTAGGTAATTTAACAAGAAACTTAACCATAGATGCCATTCACCAAGGAGTCCAGCCTATTTTCAATGGCTTGGCAGATGATCAAACCAGATGCATGCATGTAGCAGCCATGGAAAGAGGCTACCTTATTCCAGCTGTGGCATATACAGGAATAATTGATGGTAATGACCTGTTGAAACTCCTGAAAAGTAGTACACATATCCTTAAAGGGGTCTAATCCATTTGCAGTAAGGACATGCCTGTAGTATTTAGTCAGTTTGTGTGCAAAACAACTAGTAAGGACTTTCCTGCATTGTTTGGTCTGGTGGGTACACAACCATCCTTTCAATAGCCCCTCGATCATTTCTCCATCAACTATCTCAGAGTATTTTAGTTCAAAAACTGCTCAGCAGTCCTTTAAGGTAGGAACTAAAGCAGGCCATAGGTGGATCAAAATTTGGACAGTTCAGCAGGGACCAGCCAAATTTCTGTCCATCTATGGCTGTTCCCATTCGAGAGGAGTCAATCTAATGATAGACTCCTCCCACACAGGACTGTTGGTAAATTTTCTTTTTATCAGTGCTGATCAGTGTATTCTGACAGTGGAGGAGTCCCAGCTGTCAAATACAATAGCACAGTGGGAAGGATTTCTCCATCCACCTCATGGTTTATATCAGCGCTTTCAGTAGAATTTAAACAGCAATAATCTTTATTAATTTTGTTCTCCGAAACAAACCAAAAACCAATATTCCTTTACTGACAGAATTCATAGTACTCACCAGAGAATACACAACACCCTCCTTTTAATGCTTTAACATATTTATTCTTCTAATTCCTAACTGTTTTCTACAGCTTAACTTTAGTTATGCTATTGGCTGTAACTGGCATCTTCCTAGCTGTTTTCTGAAGCTTGCGTTTAATAATATAATTGGCTGTAAAGTTTGCAAAGTGACTACCATAAGGCAATATACCTAATGAACCTGCTGTAGCTGTATTGCAAAATTAGCAGTTTGTTTTTTTGCTTTTTTGTTTTTTTTAGGGGGGGTGTGTAAATATCACATTTAGCACATGATTTACCATTAAAGTGTATCTAAAGCCTAAACCAGCTGCTCCCGCCCCCTCCACACCTCAGCTCTATTGAACACTGGAGGGCAGAGTAGAGAATCAGTGACTGACAGTCACCAGCTTTTTTTCTCACTGAAGACCAAGAATTGAGCATTCAGCAGTCTTTGTTTGCTCAGTTCTCAGTGTAGAGCCAGCAGGGGACAGCGTCCGCATTGGATTAGTGCTGAAGCCATCTAGGTGGGTATGTATGTTTGTTTTTTTGTAAACCCACACTTCTCTTTTAATAAAAAAAACCCTCATTCAATGCATTTAAGTTGAGGAGAGTTGGTGATGTTTACAGTCCAAATCAGGGGGTGCAGCAGAAAGCGACAATGCTGTTCCTGTACAGGCACAGTGCAGTGAGTAAATGTTGTCTCCCTAGAATAGGAAGTGTTTTACTTGCAGAATCCTCAGCTCAAAACAAAGAAAAAATGCCTGCAATTTTATTTTTGGGGAGTTTTAAATATATTTTAATTTTTTTTTTTGCTTCCTCAACAACCAGACATTGACAAACATTATGTTTAATGAATGTTTTATAAATTACCTTAAAGTAAGAGTAATGTAGAAATTGCTATAGCCACCCAAAGTGGAAGGAAGTGTTACTGGCAGGATCACCAAATTAAAATGAAGTGGAAAAAAAGCCCGGAAAAATGCAGCAATCACATCTATGGATGTAGATATAATTATACATCTATAATGAAAAATATATATGCAATATATTAAATATTTTTTTTGGGCATAAATATGCTTTAAGGTTTGGATAGACTTTATAATCGAATTCTCTGTTTTATTTATTGCCTTGGTATATTTTTGTTGATGTTTTTCCTTTATTTAATTGCTGTTCATGTGTGCTAAGTAGATTGGACTGTCCAATCGCTTGGGAAGACAGACATATTGGAGCACAAAAAATACTTTGTGAATTTTCTGTTCAAAGATACGTTTAGCTTGACTAAAGTAATCATTTTTTTTGGTTGAGGTAAATGGTAAATACATGCTTTCAGGATTCAGTAGGGTATACAATCTCTGTACAGCCAGCACTGGGGATTGCTGTTAAATTATATAAGGCATTACATATGTAAAAGTGCCAATTCAGGATTACACTTGGAATGCTCGATTTTACAAATTCAAATTTATGTGGCTGACAGATGCTATAGTGGTGGTCTCACATCTCACTTGCATTTTCTTGTTAATTTTACAGTCTACATGTCAGTTTTTATCTGATCATCAGGATTTGCAGACAGCTAAATCTATTTATCAAGCTGACTAATTGACATGTCTTCCTTCTTCCTGTTCCATCATGTCAGAGTCTACATATTTATTCTCTCCAACCATCTAGCCCTTGGCAATTTCCTCTTGCATTTTGATTCACAAAGTATAGTGTCCCCTCTGTGCTCTTAGTTTTAAAACTATATGCATATTCTATAAAAATATCAGTTACACTTCGCCTGTTTTAATTAAAAAAAAATATATATATGCTTGCTTTGCTTTGTCATTTTTTCAATACAAATCACAATTTGTAGATTTAAAAAAAGAAATGAGTGAAACTGTGAAAGTTCTTTTTTTTTTTCAAAAGAAATCCAGACATTTGCACAAAAGATTTCACAATCTGTTTCACAATTTGTGCAAAATCACAACATCCTCTTCCTCTTATTCACTATGCTAAAAAAACACAACTTCCTCTTATTTACTATGCTAAATTAATTTTAATTTACCTTTGCAAAGTGATTATTATTATTATATTATTATACAGGATTTATATAGCGCCAACAGTTTGTGCAGCGCTTTACAATATTAGGACAGACAGTACAATTACAATACAATTCAATACAGGAGGAATCAGAGGGCCCTGCTTGTTAGAGCTTACAATCTAGGAGGGAGGGTTAAATGATACGAAAGGGCAATAACTGCGGGGGATGAGCTGATTGAGAAAATAAGGAGTGTAGTTGTTAGGTGGTGGCAGGATAGGCTTTCCTGAAGAGAAAAGTTTTCAGGGATCGCCTGAAGGTGGATAGATTTGGGGACAGTCTGACAGATTGGGGTAGGGAGTTCCAGAGGATGGGAGAGGCTCGAGAGAAATCTTGGAGGCGAGTATAAGAGGAGGTGATGAGGGAGCTGGAGAGCAGGAGGTCTTGGGAGGAGCGAAGAGGACAGTTAGGTTGATATTTTGAGACTAGGCTGGTGATGTAGCTGGGAGCAGAATTGTGGATGGCATTGTAGCTGATTGTTAGTATTTTTAATTTAATTTGATGGGCAAGTGGCAGCCAATGGAGGGATTGGCAGAGAGGGGTGGCAGACTTTGAACAGTTTGTAAGGTGGATGAGTCTGGCAGCGGCATTCATGATGGACTGGAGGGGGAATAGCCTATTTAACGGTAGGCCAATGAGGAGGGAGTTGCAGTAGTCGAGGCGAGAGATGACCAGGGAGTGAATCAGGAACTTTGTGGTTTCATTGGTTAGGAAGGGACATATTTTAGAGATGTTGCGGAGATTGAGGCGGCAAGCCTTAGAAAATGATTGGGACTTACGGTTCCGGCGCCACATGAGAAGGGAGTGAGGAACAGCGGCTCCGGAACGAGCGGCATATAAATCCAGCCGCACACCGCTCGCGGGCGCACTAACTCTCCCCCCACCTCTGCCACAGCCCCGGGTACCGTAAGGATGGATCGGTACATCCTACAAGACAGCTCCTTGCCCCCGGCGGCCGCCGCTCCGACCTCCTCACATGTGGCCAATATGGCCTACGGCCATTCACAGGGGAAGTGGCGGCCCCGCATCAGCTACACCAGCCTGCTCCACAAGCCGAGCCGAACGAGGAACAATACGCCAAAATTGCTCAGGCTGTGGTTGCTCTCCTCTCTCCCACCACCTCTGCAGCGGTGGAGAGAGCGGTCGCTGAGGGCAAGCAGCAGATTAAGAAAGAGCTGGGTGAGCACACTAGGAGACTGGGAGAACTGGAACGCCGGATTTCAGATGTTGAGGGCGAGATGCAAACCTCACAGGCAAGCGAACAACAGATATCCCGCACGCAGCACTACATACTAGACAAATTAGATGACCTCGAGAATAGAACCAGAAGGAACAACCTACGAATCATTGGACTCCCTGAATCCTTTAACAACATCACTTTGCCGGACATTTGCGCTGTACGCCTACCTCAAGCCTTAGGCCTCACAGGCACCTGCACGGTCGAACGAGCGCACCGCCTGGGTCCCCCTTCCAACGATCGTCGCACGCCTCACCCGGTAATTGTGCGCTATCTCAATTATGCTGATCGGGTCGCACTGCTCCGTTCGTTCAGGAACGCTAAGTCCTTACAGCTGGAAGGGCACAAGCTATTAATCTTCGCAGATTATTCACAGGAAGTAGCCCGCCGCCGTAAAGCCTTCCAGCCGGTCTGCTCTTTACAATAAAAGGGTTAAATTTACCCTGTCATATCCTGCCATACTCCGCTTCACGGACTCAACTGGCGAGGCCGAATCCTTCTCACACCCAGAAGAGGCAGCCAACTACCTGCAGACCTACCTTCATATTCCCATGGACACCCAACAGACCCCTGCAGCTTCCCCATCACCGACCGCTAGAGATCTGCGCAGCCCTAGGAAGGACTCCCCGAAGAGACCCCGCTACACTAACAAGGCTAAGTAACACATGCCTGCCAGGCCTACCTCCTTCATATGTAAAATCTGATGCTATCCTCTCTGAAAAAAAAAAAAACCTTCCTTCCATGTTCTCATCGAACCGCACTAACTGACCATTGGTTTCCTTGTGGTTTTGACATTTTGTGAGAATGTTCTGCTCCTATGTACTAAGTTGTATTTTTAGTCGTTTGCTTACTTTAACCTGATTTACCATTGCTTCTCCTTGTCCCCTCAGCACCTGCACGGCCTTTCCGGAGATCCCCTGATGCTGTAACCCACTACTCTGCTACCCAGCATGCCATGACGCCCTGGTGCTATACATCTTGCCCGGGCGCTACCCCTGCCCACAGCCGCCCACATCCGGGAGCAGAGGTGCATCTCTGGTAACGCTGTCCTGGTAGGAGTTATGTTTCCAATGTGGAAAAAAGAGAAGTCGCAAAATTTTTATTGTGTATGTTTTACAGTTTTATACTTTTGTTTACATCTTTGTGGAACCTTCAGCCCATCCTCACCCAAACTAGCTGAGCACACAAGCCAGACCTTCTTCTGCTATTCCCGTGGCCAGTGCCCCCTGGCGCCTCCTCACACATTCCTTGTAACCATATACACCTTTCCACTTAAAACCCTGCCACCATTCGACCCGCCATAAAGGTCATATCCTGGAACGTTAAAGGGCTAAGATCTCCACATAAACGAATGGCCATCTTGAGACATTTAAAACGCCTTAAAACCGATGTAGCGTTCCTGCAAGAAACGCACCTCGGGGAGGAGGACTTCTCCCGGATGCGCAAACTATGGATGGGGAATGTCTATGGATCCTCAGTGATGAAAGGCAAATCGGGACTCCTCATCCTTACCCACAATAACTTCTCCCACGAAGTCCTCTCAGAGGAGAAGGACGACGAGGGCAGAATACTGATTCTAAAGATCAAACTGGGCAATAGAGAAGTAATCCTTGCCAATGTTTATGCTCCCAATTCCCCTTCAAAATCCTTCTTCCAACTCCTCACTGTCAAACTCGCTCCCCATCTTCATCTCCCGATACTATTGGGGGGTGACTTTAACACTGTGATGCACCTCCAGGAAGACAGGACGCGTTCTGCGCCTGCTCCTGCCCTTCAACCACCCTCCTTTGATACTCCTCTAACTCACTTTGCTGAGGCACTCTATCTGATCGACCCCTGGAGACTTGCCAACCCCATAGCCAGAGAATACACATTTATCTCGCATCCCCACTCAAGTATGTCTAGAATTGATTACTTCCTCTGTAATACTTCCATGCTACAATTCACCTCGGACTCTCAGATCCTAGAAATGGTAATCTCTGACCATGCCCCCTTGTCCCTAACAGTATCAGGTCTCGCACTGCTGAAACCTACCAGACTTTGGAGATTCCCCTCCCATCTAGCTGGCAACACTGACCTAATTAGCACCCTAAAATCCACCTGGTCCGATTATCTACAGGACAATGCTGCACATTCCCACGACCCCTGCCTCCTGTGGGAGGCAGGCAAGGCGGTCCTCCGAGGCAAAATAATAGCGTTCACGTCCGCCCATAAGAAAAAAACAGCAACAAAATACCTAGAGGCCAGTGCCTCTCTTTGCGAGGCTCAAACCTGCCTTAATAACTTAAACTCCCGGGCAAATAGGAAACTCTGGAAGGAAGCCAAAGAAACCTTTGACTCCTAGGCCATAGCCAAAGAGCAATATCACCAATCCTGTTACGACCTCCAGTTACACAAATTTGGCAACAAAGTGGGGAAACTCCTTGCCCGTCTTTGTAAAGGCTGCTTTACCCCAACACACATCACCGCCCTTAAATCCACGGATGGATCCCTTGCTCAAACCCCAAAAGACATTAACACCGTCCTGGAAGATTTCTACATTAAATTGTATGGGGGCGACCCAATCAATCCCCTGGCAGCACAGGCTTTCCTGGATCGTATCCAATTACCCCAAATTACTCCCTCACAATTGGACATGCTCAACTCACGGATCACTGAGCCCAAAGTTGAATCAGCAATAGCCTCGTTAGCCCCTAACAAAGCTCCCGGCCCTGACGGGTACACTTCAGAATTCTTCAAAGCCCTCAAAAAAGACCTTACCCCAATCCTGACTGATCTATACCAGCACATTTTGGAGGGTGGCTCTTATCCTCCTTCTGGCCTACAGGCACATATTAAACTGATCCCAAAAAAAGGCAAGGACCCTACGGAACCTGGCTCATACCGCCCTATATCACTGCTAAACCTCGACTCTAAAATCTTATCAAAAATAATGGCCAAAAGACTAGCAACTATCATGCCCTCCCTAGTCCACCCCGCTCAGGCGGGCTTCACCGTCGGCCGCACTGCCTCCTCCAATATACGCAAGGTCTTAGCAGTACTCGAACATGCCAGGGCCAACCCAGCCAGCGACATAGCTATTGTAACACTAGACGCCGAAAAGGCATTCAACAACATTAACGTTTGCTGGCTGCGGCTGGTCTTACAGAAATTTGGAATTGGAGGCTCCTTTTCCCACCTCATCAGAGCAATGTACTCTGCTCCCTTTGCTAATGTGGTGGCGGCAGGTTATATCTCAAACAACATTCCCCTTCACAAGGGTACCCGTCAGGGCTGCCCCTTGTCCCCCCTCCTCTTCAATTTGGCAATTGAACCCCTTTCTCGCTTTCTCAACTTCCACTCCCAGATCCATGGTGTTCAAATAGGTAGGCAAGAGATCCGGACGGCTCTCTTTGCCGATGATGTCCTAATATTCTCATCTGACCAAAGCACAGACCTCCC
>BLSH010260760.1:0-17410 GCA_018402905.1 Glandirana rugosa
AGGGTTTGATCTGCAATGTGTCACTCAAAGCAGCAGTATGTGAAATCTCAAATTACTCCAACAATCTGATCGTTGTGTACGATCGTAACAATTGTTGCGTTAGGCAGAGTTTAATCTGCAATCTGCAACTCTAAGCAGCAGTATTTGAAATCTCAAATTCCTCCAACAATCTGATCGTTGAGCACGATCGTAGTGATCGTTGTTTTATGCAGAGTTTGATCTGCAATCTGCAACTCAAAGCAGCGGTATTTGAAACCTCAAATTGCTCCAACAATGTGATCGTTGTGCACGATCGTAGCGATCGTTGTTTTATGCAGAGTTTGATCTGCAACTCAAAGCAGCAGTATGTGAAATCTCTAATTTCTGCTATCTGTCCTCAGAGCAACAGCACAGCAGTAGTAATCTATCTCAGGATGCAGGATCAGATGTTGTTAAAATGTCTCTAATCTCTCCCTGACGCCGTCAGCTTCCTCTCCCTACAGCTAACCCAATAGCATGTGACTGCAGCATCAAGTGACTCCAGCTTATAAAGAGGCTGGGTCACATGATGCACTGGCCAATCACAGCCATGCCATTAGTAGGCATGGCTGTGATGGCTTCTAAGGGCAAACCAGTGAAACGCTTGTTGATTGGCTGCCCTGCAGCTTCTCAACACGTGGAGTAAAATACCAGAACCCTGGACCCGAACGCGAACGTTTTTTGAAATGTCCGTGTTCGGGTCCGGGTCCCGGACAGCCGAAAGTTCGGTACGGACCCAAACGTTACAGTCCAGGTTCGCTCAACACTAGTCGTTACCTATTATCTTTCGAATGTCAGAAACATTTCTAGAGTACAGTTTGCTGAGGTGTGCCGGGAGTTGGATACCGAGACAGGTTATGGCCTCTTTTTGCCAGGTGAACAGAAAGTTTTGTGTACAGGTAGTAACTTGGGCAGGCGGTAGTGAGATATTCATCTCCTCCGATTTATGGTAGTTCATTTTGAAATGCACTAAAAATTGGAAGAGCTGGAAGTCCTTCATGAGATTGGGGAGTGAAAGGAGGGGTTCTGTCAAAAATAGTAACACATCATCAGCAAATGTCGCTAGCTTGTATTGCTTAGCCCCAATTGACACACAAATTTTGCTTTTCTCGGATGCGTCTCAGAAGAGGTTCCAGGGTCAAAATGAATAGTAAGGGGGAAAGAGGGCAGCCCTGGCGTGTACCGTTGTTGATAGAGAAGGCGTCTGACAGGAGGCCGTTGGCACAGACCCTGGCAGTGGGGGTACTATAGAGGGCCATTATAAGGCGAATTAAGTGACTACCAACTCCCAGGGATTGAAGGACTGCTAGTAAGTAGTCCCAGGCCAACCTGTCAAACGCCTTCTCTGCGTCAAGGGATAGAAAAAAAACAGCTTGTTTTGACTTCGTAAGATGGTGGTGGATACTTAGTGCTTTGAGGGTGTTGCCCCTGGCCTCTCTTCCCGGAATAAACCCCACTTGGTCATTATCAATAAGTTTTTGGTAATAAAGGACTGAATGCGATTTGCCAGTTTTTTTTGCGTAAATTTTAAAGTCGATATTTAAGAGTGAGATAGGGCGATAATTAGAGGCAAGTGTAGGGTCTAATTAGAGGCAAGTGTAGGGTCTTTCCCCAGTTTGGGGATCACCGATATGTGTACTTCCAATACAGACTTGTGGGGAGAAATTAGCTCTGGGAGGTGATTGAATGCACTTAGGAAGGGTCTGACTAAGGGCTCGGAGAATGATCTATAGTCAGCCAGGGAGAAACCGTCAGGGCCTGGGCACTTGCCTTGCTTCATCTGTTTGATTACAATTTTAAATTCTTCTTCCGTTAGCGGTCCGTCTATGTCTTTTGCTTGTTGCGTAGATAAAGGTGTAGGGCCGTATTGTTTTAGGAACTCCTCTATTATTGTTTGTCTAGGCCTAGTTTCACCTGGGGGTCTATGTTCCGGCTTTAAATTATAAAGGTTCGAGTAGAATTCTGCAAAGTGTTTTGCAATGTCTTCATTGGTTGAAAGTGAATATCCGCATGGCGTGCGTAAGGAATGAATAGTCGAGTTAGCTTTTTTGGTTTCGAGTACCCTAGCTAAGTTGAATTTTTTCCGAACAATCTGGCCCAGCTCATCTCTGAGTTGGGAACGTAGCTGTTCGAGTTCCCTCCAGGTCTGTTGGGCTTTAGAAAGCTTGTGAGTAGTGTTGAGTGAACCCGGACTGTAACGTTCGGGTCCGTACCGAACTTTGGGGTGTCCGGGAGCCGGACCCAAACACGGACATTTCAAAAAACATTCGGGTTCTGGGTTCTGGTAGTTGATCACGCATGTTGAATAGCTGCAGGGCAGCCAATCAACAAGCGTTTCACTGGTTTGCCCTTAAAAGCCATCACAGCCGTGCCTACTAATGGCATGGCTGTGATTGGCCAGTGCATCATGTGACCCAGCCTCTATATAAGCTGGAGTCACTTGATGCTGCAGTCACATGCTCTCTGAGACTCTGACTAGTATAGGGAGAGGAAGCTGCCAGTGTTTTTGTGAGGGACAGATTGCAGACATTTTAACATCTGATCCTGCATCCTGAGATTACTACTACTGTTGGTCTGAGGGAGAGATTGCATAAATTTTTAGATTTCACATACTGCTGCTTTGAGTGACAGATTGCAGATCAAACCCTGCCTAACACAATGATCGTTACGATCGTACACAACGATCAGATTGTGGGATCGTACACAACGATCAGATTGTGGGAGTAATTTGAGATTTCACATACTGCTGTTTTGAGTGACAGATTGCAGATCAAACCCTGCATTACACAACGATCTGACTGCGCTAGGTAAAGGCTTCTGCTTAGAGGGTCAGATTATTTTTCAAAAATCACTCCTATAGGGCCAGGTTCCAGCTGTTGCTGTAAGTGACACATTATTGTTCAAAAATCATCTCCTAGTTCTAAAGGGAGAGCTTCCAGCTGTTGCTTAGAGGGACAGATTATTGTTCAAAAATCATTGCCTACTCCTAAAGGGCCAGGTTCCAGCTGTTGCTGTAAGTGACAGATTAGTTATTGTTCAAAAATCATCTCCTAGTTCTAAAGGGAGAGCTTCCAGCTGTTGCTGTAATTGACACATTATTGTTCAAAAATCATCTCCTAGTTCTAAAGGGAGAGCTTCCAGCTGTTGGTGTGAGCGGTGCATTTCTTGCACCAAAATAAAAAGTCTGGCTACGATGGTGTATTCAAAAAAAAAAAGGTATTAATTGGTATTAATAAATACTTACATAGGGCTACATAGTACATTTGCGGGCACAATGAGGAGAGCAAATAAGGGACGTGGTCATGGTGTTGCTGGTGATGCTGGTGGTGTTGGTGAACCTCCTGTTGGAAGGAGAGGACGTGGTCGAGGTGTGCCAGCTACACGCACAAGGGAAACACCTTCCTCAGGTAGCCAACAGAACCTTCACCGGTATATGGTAGGCCAGAATGCCCCTCAACGATTGGTAAGACCAGAACAAGTACAGGCGATAGTAGATTGGGTGGCTGACAATGCCTCCAGTTCCTTCACATTGTCTCTCTCCCGGTCCCTTGATGAAAGCTCAGAGTTGGCACCTGAACCCCATGGCTATCTGTCTTTCACCTCAGCCCATTGTAAATTAGCCAAGCAGTCTGAGCCCCAAGTCCTGCAAGAGACTCGTATGCTTTTTGATGACTCTCCTGGCGTGCTTTCCGTGGGCAATCCATATAGCGCTGCCCCAGAAGTGGAAGACATTGAGTGCACCGATGCTCAACCACTTCTGTTGCCGGATGAGGACATGGAAACACCAGCGCAGCACATCTCTGATGATGACGAAACACAGGTGCCTACTGCTGCAGCTTGCCTCAGTGTGCAGACTGACAAGGAGGGCAGTGGTGAAGGGTGGGTGGAAGATAATGATGAAGAGGATGATGAGGTCCTAGACCCCACATGGACTGAGGGTCATGCGAGTGACAAGTGCAGTTTGGAGGAAGAGGTGGTGGTCGCACAGAGGCACCAGCACAGCAAAAGAGGAAGCAGGTTGAAAAAGCGGAGCGAGCGTCCCCTAGACAGTATGCCTGCTACTACCCACTGCACCCAGGGAGCTAGCACACCAAAGGCAGCCCAAAGGCAGCTCAAATGTGCTGACGACAAGACATGAGTGGTTTGCAAGCTGTGCAATGATAGCCTGAGCTGGGGCATAAATGTTCTCATCCTGAGCACAACCCCCATGACCAGGCATCTAAATTCAAGGCACAAGCTGCATTGGAATAATTACCTCAAAATCCAAGAAAGTTCTCTGCCTCCTCCTGCTTCCTCTTCTGCTGCTGCCTCGGCCTCTTCCTCCACCTCTACAGTGACAATGTCACCTGTCACCCAGCAAACAGACGATATGACAGCAACGCCACCATGTCCGCCACCGTCCCCAAGCATTTCCACATGGTTCCATGGTAGCTTACAGCTGTCCATCTCCCAAACACTGGAGAGAAAGAGGAAGTACCCCCCTACCCACCCGTGATCCCTGGCCCTGAATGCCAGCATTTCAAAATTCCTGGCCTTTGAAATGCTGTCATTCCATCTGGTGGACACGGACAGTTTCAAAAACCTGATGGCGGTGGCTGTCCCACAGTACGTGGTTCCCAGCCGCCACTACTTTTCCAGGCGAGCCATCCCTTCCCTGCACAAACAAGTCGGGGACAAGATCAAGTGTGCACTGCGCAACGCCATCTGTGGCAAGGTCCACATAACCACTGATACATGGACCAGTAAGCACGGGCAGGGACGCTATATCTCGCTAACTGCACACTGGGCAAATGTAGTGGCGGGTGGGCCTGAGTTGGCTAGCCATTTGGTGCATGTCCTTCCACCACTGAGGATTGCAGGGCATTTCTCTTTGACTCCTGTTGCCTCCTCCTCCTACTGCGTTTCCTCCTCCTCGACCACCTACTCATCCACTCAGCGTAACACCTTCACCACCAACATCAGCACATCCAGGGGGAAACGACAGCAGGCTGCTTTAAAATTGATATGTTTGGGGGATAAACCCCACACTGCACAGGAGCTGTGGACGGGCATTGAACAACAGACCAACGAGTGGTTGATTCCACTGAGAAGTCCGGCCTGGTGGTATGCGACAATGGCCAAAATCTTGTAGCGGCCCTGGGCCGAGCCGGTTTGACGCACATCCCTTGCCTGGTGCATGTGCTAAATTTGGTGGTACAGAATTTTCTAAAAAACTACCCGGATATGTCAGAGCTGCTGCATAAAGTGCGGGCCGTCTGTGCGCACTTTCAGCGTTCTCACCCTGATGCTGCTCGCCTGTCTGCGCCGCAGCGGAACTTTGGCCTTCCTGCTCACCGCCTCATATGTGACGTGCCCACAAGGTGGAACTCCACCTTGCACATGCTGGAGAGACTGTGCGAGCAGCAGCAGGCAATAGTGGAGTTTCAGCTGCAGCACGCATGGGTCAGTCGCTCTGCGGAACAGCAACACTTCACCACCAACGAGTGGGCCTCCATGCGAGACCTGTGTAGCGTATTGCGGTGTTTTGAGTACTCCACCAACATGGCCAGTGCCGATGATGCTGTTCTCAACATTAATATCCCACTTCTATGTCTCCTTGAAAAAACACTTCAGGCCATGATGGAAGAGGATGTGGCACCAGAGGATGAGGAGGAGGAGGAAGAGGGGTCATTTCCACGGTTATCAGGCCAGTCATTCGCAAGTGGCTTGGAGGGTGGGTTCCTGCACCAGAATAGGCCAGGTCAAAAATATTCAAGCCAGGGCACAGTTTTAGAGGAGGACGAGGAGGAGGAGGAGGAATCACAGCAGGGTGGCACCCAACACAGCTTGTGGTCATCACTGGAGCGTGGCTGGGGGGATACAGAGGACACAGATGATATACCTCCCACAGAGGACAGCTTGTCTTTGCCTCTGGGCAGCCTGGCACACATGACAGCCGAGTTGCCCACATTGTAACTTCTTCTGACTACTGGGTGGCCACCCTGCTGGATCCCCCTCACAAGGACAACGTGCCGTCCTTAATTCCCTCACTGGAGTGTGAGAGGAAGAGGCGCGACTACAAGCGCACACTGGTAGAGGCGCTGCTGAGGGCATTCCCAAATGACACCGGGGGCTCAGTGGAAGCATAAGGCGAAGGCAGAGGAGGAGGAGGAGGAAGAGGCCACCAAAGCAGCTGTGCCACTGCCAGCACCTCAGAAGGCAGGGTTAGCATGGCCGAAATGTGGTAAAGCTTTGTCAGCAGCCCGCCACAACAAACAGCACCACCAGCTGATAGGCAACGTCTTAGCAGGAGGCAGCATTTCAGCAACATGGTGGAACAGTATGTGTGCACACGCCTACATGTACTGACTGATGGATCTGCCCCATTCAACTTCTGGGTCTCCAAATTGGCCACATGGCCTGAGCTTGCCCTTTATGCCTTGGAGGTGCTGGCCTGCCCTGCAGCCAGTGTATTGTCTGAACGTGTGTTTAGCACGGCAGGGGCCGTTATCACAGACAAGCGCAGCCGCCTATCCACAGCCAACGTGGACAAGCTAACCTTTATTAAAATGAACCAGGCATGGATCCCACAAGACTTGTCTGTACCTTGTGCAGAATACACATTTAGACCAGACTCATACAGCCATTTGTATACTTGTTTTTTTGAATAGGCCTTAATATATTGGGGGCTACCCCAATTATAAACAAACAAAAAAAACCCAGTGTTGGCTACCTCCTCCTCCTCCTCGACCGCCGCCACTTCCACCTACACTGCCACGGTCACGGCCTAGTCAACCTCTAGGCTCCTACTCCACATCCACCCCCCTTCCCATTTTTTTTTTATTTGATTTTAATTTATTTTCCCTATCCCCATTTTTTTGTAGGGCACTTGCCCTACTCTTACCCCCATTTCAGTTCCTTTTGCAGCCCTCTAGCACTTGCCAGGACTTTGTTACAGCCATTTTTGTGCCTAAAAGTTTGGGTCCCCATTGACTTCAATGGGGTTCGGGATAAAGTTCGGGCAACGTTCGGTGCCGAATCCAGGCTTTTTCCCAAAGTTTGTTCGGACCCTCCGAACCCGAACGTCCAGGTGTTTGCTCAACTCTATTTGTGAGCCAATTCCAGGGCATGTATTAAAGACAGAAGTTTGTTAGTATGCTCTTGGCCTAGCCTCTTGCGTGTCGCCGCCATTTTTAATAAGAGACCCCTAATGACACATTTGTGGGCTTCCCATTGAGAGAGGGGGCTCATGTCTGGGGTATTGTTCAATTCGAAAAATTCTCTTATTTGTTTACTAATTGTATCTGCGCGTAATGTGTCTGACAATAGTGAAGTATCTAGTCTCCAGATTTTGGAAAATGATCGGTGTTCAGGAAAGGATAAGGAGATGGTGATCGGATGATGGTCCGACAAAAAGAGGGGTTCGATACTGGCTTTAGCTAATAGTGGTAGATCTTTTTGTGAGATAAAAAAATAGTCGATTCTGGAATACCTGTTATGGGGGGTGGAGTAGAAGGTATAATCCTTAACCCCGGGATTCAAAGTGTGCCAAGCGTCATGAAGAAGGAGGAGTTGCAATTGCAGTTTAATTTGTCGAAGGGCTTTATAGGGGATAGAGGAAGAGCCTGTAGAAGTGTCCTCTATGGGGTTTAGTGCTACATTAAAGTCTCCTCCAAGGAGGAGGATCCCAGTTTGAAAGGCTGTGAGTAAATCTGTTATATTGCGGAAGAAGTATACTTGGGCAGAATTAGGGCTCTAGCTGTTTGCTATTGTCAAGGGCGTCCCCAAAGAGTCCCCTTCACAAATAGGAAACGGCCATCTTCATCAGCCAGAGTGTCTATAATGGTAAGGGGAAGACGTTTGGAGATGAGGATGGAGACTCCCTTTGTTTTAGCCAAATTGTTAGTTGCATAAAGGGTAGTGGGGTAAAATTTATTCAATAGTTTTGGGATGTGGCCTGTTTTAAAATGAGTTTCTTGAATAAGAACCAAGTCGGCCTTAGATCTTTGCATAAAGAGGAGGAGTTGTGACCTTTTCTCTGGGAGGTTAAGACCTTTTGCGTTGAGTGAGACTAGTTTCATATTTGCGCCATTGGGCGTCCTATCGTTGGAGGCCATTGCTAGGCTCACTGTGTCGGGGTAGAAGGGAAAAAAAAAGAAAATTCTACTGGGGAATCTTAATACGAGAAGGAGAGGTGGGGTACTATATAGGTAGAAGGGGGGGGGGGTTAGGTAGACCTGACTAGGCTCGTGGGGTGTTTGGAGAGTTAGGTATTCCGACAGTAGGGATAGACCAGCTAACCTACCTAAATGCACTAGGCGTGATGGATATGTTCAGCGAAGTTCAATGAACTACGCTGTGGTGGGATGTGGAAGGGCGAGCGAGGAGATCAATTGAAGTAGGGTAGGTGAGAGTTGTATTCGATAGACTGAATACTCTGCCATTCATCGGTTTTGTCTTTTTGGTATGGCATGATGAGGATTTGTACGTGTCTTAAATAACCACATAGATTCAGCATACAACAAGTATAGAACGTTAAGGCAAGTCTAATGCAGGACTGGCTATAAAATATAAATAAGCTGTGTAGACTGCATAGACCACAGTTTCCCGTGTGTCACAGCGGTTTCAGAGGCATAACAAGCTGTCAAACACTGGGGGAGGATTGAAATGGGGCAGTGTGGACATCATAGAACGATCCTACGAGAATGGGAGCAATGAGAGGATTGGAGAACAGTTTTATAGATAAAACAGCAAGACTAGGCACCCATACTTAAGCATGATCAATGAAAATCTATTATCAACTTATACAACGAGAGAGACTGTAACCAGTCGTGCAAATTTTTAAATGCTATTATACTGATGCCGATCTGGCTTTCCGTGGTATCTCACCCCACCATACCAAGGGGGTAGAATAATAAGAGCAAAGTGAGTATGGAGGGGGCGTCTGCAAGAGAAGGTATAAATCTCAGAATGTGTAATATGGACGTGTTGTTTTCTTACCGGGTAGCCCTGCAGGTTGCCCCAGGAATTGAGGCCCCACTTTTCACTGATGCCGGGTGTATAGGGAGGGGGAAGCCAGATCTTCATCAAACAAAGGAAACCTGTAGAACATTACAAAGCTAAAACATAACATTCAATAGTTAAGTAGGCTGCTGGAAGGCATGGTACACCCTAAGGCCCACCCAATTGCCAGAACACGAACAAATGGATGGGACATCTGAGGTTAAGCGGGTGACATTGTACGGTCCTACATGAGAAAAATAATAAAACAGACAACAATAACTTTCTTTCAGGAAGTAGCCTGGAAGGATCAACAATGAACCCATTAAACTCGGTGGACGTTTAAAACAAACTTATATAACTCCACCAAATAGGTGGCCGATAGCTTTAGGTATCTAATGTGTATCTGATCGCAGAGCCAGCGAGGAGCTGGACCCCCATGGTACCTCACCACACTTTAGTCTGCTAGTAAAAGAGGCTGAGTTGAATTAGATGTGGATGATGGGGGCTTATGAGTGGCTGGAGATACAGGTTACAACCTATATAGTAAATTAAATTTTTAAATGCATCTTATATCTCACTAATAGTGCCAGGAGGACTATGGTGCCCCGTTTTGCAGGTGACAGGTTGGTTAAATGGGGGGGAGGGGCAGCTCCTCCCCAGCATCACTTGCATATAAAACAGACCTCAGGGATAGTGCATAATATACTAAGATCACAATTATCAAATTGACTCAAAGTTCACTGAGGTTCATGCACTTATCCAGCCCACTTGTGGAGATAAAGGAGGGTTGGGTCAGGGTGGGCACAATGGCACGGTCTTGTATAACTGATACGTTTGAGGCAACAGTCAAATGGGTCTTTCAGGATGCTAGGTTATCCCGCAAGTGATTGAGAGCCAAGTCGGAGTAGCCGTTCTGTGTTTAAATAAGATTCCTGCCAAGTTGCTATAAAACAAAAAAGGAAAACAATTAAACAGGCCTGCCCAGATATGTCAAAGGGGGCCTGAAAAACAGCAAAAGGCTGGGTAGTTAATCTCTTCCAGGCCTTCTGAGAACTGGGGAGGCCGGGACACTCTCTCCACCTGGGGCTCTTCGGTTGGCAGGTGGTGGGGAGTAACGTGCTGACAGCCGTCATCTGCGAGGGGGGGCAGCAGGGCCATGTTGTTGAAACTCCATCGATTCCTCTATGTTTTGAGTTGTGGATCTTGGGCTTTGATGCCAGTCTGGGATATCACAGAAGGGGATGTTGAGACTTTCACAAAGAGTAAACACAAACAAGAAGGGCTTAGCCTGGCCATACAGACACCATCTGGTCTCTCTGCTGAGGTGGGGTGTGTCTACTCCATTGGAGGTGTATTCATTGCAATGCTTTGTCACTTGCTCCGTTTGTGAGTATATGGATTTTATCTAATATTTTTAATAAATACTTTTTAATGGTATTGCACGAGGTCGGTGTGCCCTTCTTGTTTGCGTTTTCTCTTTAGTGTATTTGGATTCCCATGATCCTGAAGGGGGACAGCAAGACCATAAGGTGCTGAGCTACTACCATGTTCGTAGAAATCAGATGTTGAACTGAGTGCCCTTGCTACATGGTGTGACATCTGGTAGAGGTTCTTGAGTGCAGGAGACTTTTGTTTTTCTCAAGACTTTCACAAAAGCATTCCATGTCCTCGGGGACCCGCAGCTGAGCGGTATGACCAGGGGGACCAGCAGGAAGACAGAAGGGAAACTTCCACCTATATGGGATATCTCTTTCCCGAAGTGCGTCCAATAAGGGTCGTAAATTCTTACGCATGAGTAAGGTGATCTGAGACAGGTCTTGATATAGCTTGATCTCTATTCCATTGTAGAGCATTCTATCTTTGGCTCTGGCTTTGCGTAAGATTTCCTCCTTAAGTTGAAAGTTGTTAATTTGGCCAATGACGTCTCTAGGCGGGTCTGTATCTCTGCGTCTTGGTTGAAGGGCTCGATGAAGGTGGTCCATTTCAATTTGTGTCTCTGGGGGTCTTTCCAGTAGATCATTAAATATAGTCAAAACAGCTTGGTTAAGTTGGGTGGTTTCAACAGACTCTGGCAGTCCTCTTATTCTGACATTGTGTCTACAATTTCTATTTTCGAGGTCCTCCAAGTGTCAGTGTATATCTCTCAGCTGTAAGGTGTGTGCGTTGAGGGCTTGCTGTGCCTCGTGAATATCAGCGTCATGATGGTCAGTTAACTCCTTTACCTCCTCTAATCTTGATGTCATTACTTGCATGTCTTTGTGAAGATCCGAGATAGCGGCGAATAGGAAGTCTTTAATGTCTGCGGCCACCGCCTTTAGGTCTGCAAGGCTTAGGGAGCGTTCGTGCTCAGCTGGACTGATGGGGAACGCCGCACTAGAGGGGCTTCCGGTGGTCTGCATAGCGGCTCCTGGGCAATGAGTGGGGTCTGCTGAGTCCCGGGCCTGCGTGCCAAAAAGGTCGTGGAACCCCTTACTAGCCTGAGTGTTCGGGGCTCGTGGTGAGCGGGAGCGTGAGGCTGAAGGGCTGCAGTCAGTTTTGCCCATACTAAGCGCGGTGCAAGTCCTCTGGGGCTAATGATCAACCGACTAGTGGCAGAGTGAAGGGTTTAGGCTGCCATCTTAGACAGCAAATAGGTCACACTCTAGATAGAAAGTATCACTGGCTGGATAGAATAACATTCAGTGAAAGCACTATGGGTAGCCAAGATGGCCGCCGAAGTTAGGCCTTAGAGTTGTTTCCAGGGATACCGTGGGCAATTCAGATACTGGATACTCTAGGGAGGGTAGTTATTAGGGTAGAGTGTGAGGTGGAGTGTGTGTTTGCTGCGCTGTATGTCCGTAGCGCAGGAGATGGCAACCGATGGGAGTCACAATATGGCCGCCGGTGTAGGCTGCAGCGGGACCCGCGGCCTTGCGTGAATTTCATGTCCGATTTTGTGGCGGGGTGCTCCGAGTGGAGAAAATGGCCAAAAAAAGTGATAGTCCAGTCCAACTAACAGGTGGGTGACTATTTGGGACAGGCAGGTGTGGAGATGTGGCTCCGATGGCCCAGTAAAAGTGCAGATGGCGAGGTGGCCGGTGATACTCTTCGTCGGCGATACTCTAGCCGCTAAATACCTATATGGGGCTGTAGGCTGGGGTGTGGGGAAGAAGTCTGTGATGATAATGGCTCTCACCAGTCCCTGTACAAGGAGGATTCCTCTGGATTAGTTTGTGATGATTCGGAGCTCCTGTGAGGTACATCCGATGCCGTTCGTGCCAAGCCACGCCCCCATAATAATTTATTATTCTTTTTTTTTTTGTATTAATAAATAGTGCTATATAGTACATTTGCACCTTGCTGTGCATTTCTAGCGCAAAAATAAAAAGTGTGTCTACATTGCTGGTTTAAAAAAAATATATATTCTAAATACTACATTTGTGGCCAGCGGTGCATTTCTTGCACAAAAATAAAAAGTGCATCTACATTGCTGGTTTTAAAAAAAAGAATAATAATTTATTATTTTTTTTTTATTATTAATAAATAATGCTACATAGTTCATTTGCGTCCAGAATGAGGAGAGCGTCAAATAAGGGACGTGGTCGTGGTGCTGCTAGTGCTGCTGGTGTTGGTGGTGTTGGTGAAGTTCCTGTTGCAAGGAGGGGACATGGTCGATTTGTGCCAGCTACACGCACAAGTGAAACACCTAAAAAAAATTGTGATTGCGATCAAATATTCGCAAGCAAGTGTGGCTTTGTCCTCTGACCCGGGAATGTCATTGTGTTCACCCGGAAGTGCCTTTGCTGGTCAAGATCTCTATATAGGTGGATATAGCGAGGTCCCATTTTAGCAAAGAGAAGCTGCTACTCATTTGACGGTAAGTGTAGGAAATATATTTGTGCTTACACTGTGTGGGGGAGGAGGCGGTAGCTATATTTGGTAGGGATGTGGTTAATTTATTTGTTCATGTGGGATCACCACACATTCATTTCCTGGCAGGGCAGCCATCAGAAATTTTGGGGCCCCTTAAACTGCTTTAGACCTGCCCCCCCTTCTGACCACCAACATTCCCCAGGGCCTTCCCACTGGGCCATTCCACCACATCCTCCCACTGGTCAGGGGTGTACACATGTCACAGCCCCAGTAGGAATTATACACCCTGTCGCACTTACCGGGTGTCGCCTGCCAAGCATGACTCATTCAATGAAGTGTGCAATGCATGCTAGTGTGGGATCCAAGGGGTTAAAAAAACAGTGCACAGGCAGCACAGCCTCACCCAATGATTGCAATAAGACCTTGTGCCGAACCATAGGTCCTGGAGGTCCCAAACTTGGACCAGTTGTGGTCCAGGGGGCCTTCTCCATGTGACCCACGTTTGGTATTTTTATCGCCTATGGTTCAGGAGAACAGTGTCCCCAAACTGGGTGACCCCCCATAGACTACAATGTTAAGTCCGAAGTTCACCCGACAATTGCCGGTCAATGACTGGTCACTTTGAGGACGTGGTACGACTGAACCATAGATACCAGAGGTCCCAAACCTGGCCCAGTTGTTGCCCAGGGGTCACTCTCTATGTGACTAAAGTTTGGTATTTTTATTGGTTATGGTTTCGGAGAACGGTGTCCCCAAACCGGGTGTCCCCCTCCCATAGACTCCAATGAGACTCTAAATGAGAGAGCTGCTTTTATATTTTATATATATATATCCGAGAGAGTTGCTTAAATACACTCCTTTTACACTTGGCCGACTTTTCCTGAATCTATTCATATCTGTGCTACTTCAAGTGGCACCAACTTCAAAGTAGTCCTTGTACTACTTTGGTGTGACTTGAGGTTCCTAGCTCTCAATATTACACAGGGCAAAATGCATTACTTTCAGGATAACACCTTTGACTTAGGCCCCATTCACACTTGTGTGACTTGAAAGTCATGCAACTTTGATATGACTTGAAGCAATGCCTGTGTAATCTTGAGGTCTAGGGACCTCAAGTCATATCAAACTTGGACCAAAGTAGTTCAGGGACTAGTTTGAAGTTGATACCACTTGAAGTCAGACAGCTATGAATGCTACTCATTGGAAATCGCGGGGTCCAACTTGACAGGCAACTTTGCAGTCCCCAGTCGCAGGAAAAGTTGCACAAGTGTGAAAGGGGCCTTAGATATCCATCCAAAAGTGGAAGCTCTGCTTATCTCTCTCCACCTCCTTCTGATGCCACGCTTGGCACCTTTTCTGGGGGGTGGGGGGGGGGTGGGTACCTGTTTTGGGCATTTACCTGTTCCCACTTCAAACAGACCTCACTGCAGCAAGGTATGGCAGGAATTTGTCACCCCTCCTCCTTCCCTGCTGCCAGGCCATTCAGAAAGCACAGTGCCCTTTGTGCATGCGCAGTAGGGAATTGGCAAAGGCGGCGACAGCACCTGAGAGCCAATGGAAACATCACTAGCTTCCAGGACAGTATCCTAATAATTAAAGTCAGCAGTTGCAGGATGTGTAGTTGCTGACTTGTACATTTTCTATGGTGGGGGGACTGAGGCACCATTTTAATATCAGCTTGGTTACCTAGATTGGTGAGCTGGGATTGAGCCCCAGCTATCACATGGTACTTGGGCTCATCTCAACAACCTGTACCATGTGAATAGCTTGAGCTAATCACAGATTAGTAGTAATCTCAGCTGACATGAATGTCAAACAATTCTGACTGTTCAAAGTTTGGCTGGTACCATGATTTGTATGGTATCAGCAAGCCTACATGATTCATTTAAACAAGGCTATCTAACTCATAGAGTAGTTCAGTGGTATGGATGGTATGACCTTCTGAAAGCTTGCATTGTACTCAGCATTAGATGCTGAAAATATGCGAATGCATATTCGCCAATTAGCCAATGCACATCAGTTTGATTGCTTGCATAACATGAATTCTTTAAATGCATGCAATGGTAGGTATATATTCAACAATATTATAATGTTGAATTGGAATAATCACACACTAGTTAACGTTCCAGCAGTTGGTTTGTAGAGAATTAACAGAATCCAAGATTAGTAAATGTATTTTCTATGGTTGGTTGTGCTCAAGTCTATAGTGTAGTGGTTCCTACTGATACCTTCAAAGCTTACAACTATAGGTTCGGATCCTACCGGTGTCATCACTACACCTTACATTGTACTTGGCATTATATTCTGAATATATGTGAAGGCATATTCGCCAATGCCCATCAGTTTGATTGCTTCCATACTATGAACTTTTGCAATGCATGCAATGGCATGTACATATTCAATAATATTATAGTGTGGAATTGGAATAATCACACACTAGTTAATGTGCCGGCAGTTAGTTTGTAGAGAATTAACAGAATCCAAGATTAGTAAATGTATTTTCTATGGCTGGTTGCATTCAAGTCTATAGTGTAGTGGTTCCTTCTGATACTTTCAGAGCTTACAGCTACAGGTCGGATCCTACCGTTGTTCATATTCGCCAATGGTTTCCATTTTGAAGCGGTAGTTCCCATACCATTTTTCAATCATGTTCATACAAGCCTTCAATGGATTCTGCAGGTTCAAGCCCAATTGACATCAGCTATTCCCACATATGCCGATTAAGAAGGCATATTCGCGGCATTACCGCAATTTTGCATTTGCATGATTGCCCAGTTGATATGCTAATTGCCTTGAATGGACGTTATTTTAAGGCATCGCACAATCGCATATTCGCAATATAGTGAATTAGCCTCTATAAGTCATATTGGAGAATTGTAAGAGATAAAGACTGCCCATAGTGAGATATATAGATAAGGGTAATTTAAACCCTCATTATTATAGTTAGGGAAGGTATCCAAGGGGTGAACCAACTTCAGAGTCAAAGCTGGAGAATAAGCTCATAATGAACAAGCACTCAATTCTAATTAAAAAGAAAAAAACTTTTCATAGAGAAGAAAAGTATTAAGAATCAAACAACTTTGTTGAAATGTTGGTGTATTCACATGCCTTAAAGTAATATTATAGTCTTGTTTTTTTTCCAGTGTCAGAGTTAAAGTGATTGTAAAAAGTCTTGTTTTTTTAGTTAAAAATAAAACATATTATACTTACCTACTCTGTGCAGTGGTTTTGCACAGAGCAGCCCTGGTCCTCCTCTTCTCGGGTCCCTCACAGGCACTCCTGTCCCCTGCCTCCTGCCGAGTGCCCCCACAGTAAGAAGTTTGCTATGGGGGCACCAAAGCCAGGCTGCTGCTCTGTGTGTCCATTCAGACACTGAGCTGCGGCTCGGCCCTGCCCCCCCCTCTCCTCATTGGCTCACTGAATTTGATTGACAGCAGCGGGAGCCAATGGTGCCCACTGCTGTGTCTCAGCCATTCAGGAGGGAGAGTCCTGGACAGCTGTGGCTCTCGTGCAACATCGCTGGATAGGGATGGGACTCAGGTAAGTATTAGGGGGGGCTGAGGGGAACTACTACACACAGGTTTAAGATAAAAAACCTTCTGCCTTTAGAACCACTTTAAGGTACAGACTTGACTGAGAGTAGGGTTAAAGTGTTACTAAACCCACAACAGTAATATCAGCCTGCATATGCAGTAAATACTGCTTGTTATACTCACTGGGGAACCTACGGGGTTAATCCTCCACATTGTGTAAAAAGGCTGTTTGATCCTGGCTTCTCTGAACCTTCCCTCCTTCCTCTTTCCCCTAATAATTTCCTGATAGCACAGAGTCTATGGCCTCAGGCTGCACGTGCTCAGTTTGGTGTGTATTGCTAGAGAGGGTTTTTTTCTTGGGAGAGTGCATGTGATCAGCACAGGGCCAATCAGCAGTGAGGGTCAGAGGTCTTGCAGTCTCATAGGACAGTCAGAAAACTCCTCCTATAAGCTTTAACCAGTGCTTGGGTGGACACTGATAGAAGTCACAAAACTGCTATATACTGCTGATGAGAAAAGGTATTTAGCAGTTTATATTTACTAAAAGAATTGCATTTCTGTGTACTACGGGAGACCGGATATAGTGAATGCAGGGTCCTGGGTTTATTAACATAATTTAGTTATTATTTATTAAGCATTTTTGCAGTTTAAAAATATATCTAATTAGTCTTTGATTTTTTTTTTTTGGTTGTAAAAAGTTGGAGTTTTACTTTAAACAATTGCAATATCCTTCAACATTTTCTACATAGCGTTTTATTGATGTATTTTGTTTTAGATAATGAGTGTTCTCATTATTATTCTGCATCCACAGCTTGACTATGATTGCATATTTGATTATGTTTCACATTTGATGTGATTCATTTATTTTTCCATTTCACAGTGTTCTTTGTGTTACCTGATTATGTCTCATGTATGCTAGGACACTTTGGAAAGCATAGTGGACAAAAACAGCCTTAATAATATCACTTTAATTAAAATTTGGGTCCTGGGACGTAAGTGATATAGGCCAGAGGGCATCATGTGTC
>BLSH010260760.1:66665-77328 GCA_018402905.1 Glandirana rugosa
TATTAAAGGTAGTGGAGGGAAAGAGAAGAGGGGGGAGGAGAGAGAGGGGGAGGGAGAGAGATAGTAGGAGAGAGGACAGAGAGGGAGGGGGGAAAGGAGAATGTGGACAGAGGGAGGGGGGCAGAAAGGACAAATGGGGAGAGAGAACAAGGGGGGAAGCGAATGGGGGGAGAGGACATGGGGGGAGGGGGATGATAGAGAGAGGGAGGGGGAGAGAGAGGAGGGGGGAGAAGAGAAAGGGAGGTGATGGAAATTATGGGGGAAGTGGAGATAAGGAGGGTCAGAGGGCAGAGGGAGGGGGGATAGAGGGGACAGAGAGGAAGAGTGAAGGGTATGAGGGGAGGTAGAAAAAGGAGAGGAGGGAGGGGCTGACGTGATAATTAGTATATGTGGGTAAGGTTTTACCACTGTAGTATTGCAGACAGTGGCGGCCCATCCATTAGGGGCACGCAGGTGCCACCCCCCTACCCATGCGTCCACCCCCCTAATCTACATACAGGGTGCTAGATGCATGGATCCAATGGAGGGGCGGGTTTTAATCATGTGATTAAAGTCGGAGGCTCTAATAGGCTTCAAAAAAGGGTGGGCTCGGGCGCAGAGCATTGCATTCCAAGCCCACCCAGTTGTGTGAGAATATCGAATGAATATTCGCTATTCTCACACGATCCTCCTCCCAGACAATCAGGAAGTGGGTCATGAGACCTGTCATCTGATTGGCCAAAAGGAGATGAGATCAGATTGGCCACCAGGGGTAGGAGGGAGGAGACACTGGGAATGGAGAGACGAGATGCTCGCAGCCTGGAGAGAAGCCGCCACCGCTGCTGCTCGCTAGATGGGATAAATGCTGGCTGGGGAGGGGGGGCTACCCGTATCCAGGGGGGGCCTCTGTGTCATCCGGGACCCGATGTGGACACCAACCACCACTTATTGCAGATATGTATCAGGGTGTTCCGAGCTCCTTTTCCTGCCATCCAGACACATGTGATCTCACCTACACTGCAAGTGGACTGATACACCAAGCTTTCACCTCCAGCCTTAAACTAATTGCTCCCCCTCCATAGATATGCTGGAGATTGTAGTCCCACAGACTCTCCTCTACAATGGGGCACACGACAATCCCACTCTGCCTCCACCTCTATCACACACCACACACATCTCTATCACAGCCCTCTACTTGCTGTGAGTGTATTTCTTCCAGGGCTCCCTAGTCCCGCTACCCCTCCCACAAATCCTGTTCTTCTGTTTCAGCACTTGATCTGTTGGGCAGAGATGACTCCGCCAGCGCCTGACACAAGACTTTTAGAGAACTGGACTGGGTGATAGTACTGCCTGCGCTTCACAGTGAGGGGAATCGGTGCAGCGGGGAACAATTACAAAAACCATGCCCTGTATCTGTGTCCGTTCAGCAGATGAAAGGGGGGGGGTGTCAGGGCTTTCAGCTGCTGGACGGACACAGATACTGGGCATGGTTTTCCGATGGGTCTGACCGAAATACCTTATACCATTCAAAGATAAAAGAACAACAGGCACTACAAGATTTAATGGAATTATGGGAGGAGGGTCATGGGAGCCCTGAGATGGAGGGGTCATTCCTTCAGCCCACTATCTCAGTCCAGGGGGTCTCCTTTCCTCTCCCATCTTCTTTTAAACCCAAGTCTACAGCATTTCCGGCTTTAAATACTAATCCAAATATCTGGGCATTCGTCAAACAGACAACTAGGGAATTAGAAAAGATGAAAAACAATACTCCCCACTCCCCAAATGTCTCATTTGCATTGAGAAAAGCTATTAAATCACTACAATCAAACCCTGATATTGAAATAAAATTGGCCGACAAGGGTGGCAACATCGTCATTATGGACAAAATGGACTATAAAAAGATGTGTATGAATATTTTAAATAACAAGGATTGGTATCGTGTGATTACTAAATCTGTTTTGGGTAACTTTGAATCGGAATACTATGATATTATATTAAAAGCCTTTCATATGGGCATTATCAACAAGGATACTTGGAATTTTTTAAACAAAAAAGAACCCAGAACGCCTACGTTCTATGCACTTCCAAAAGTTCACAAATCCATTACCAAACCCTCAGGCCGCCCGATTATTTCAGGGTGTGATTGCCTAACGGAAAATGCAAGTCTCCTTGTTGATGATTATTTGCGTCCACATGTTACTGCACTTGCTTCCTATGTCCAGGACACGATTGACCTGCTAAGAAGGATCAATGGGGTCCACCTACCACCCAATAGCTGGTTGGTCACACTGGACATAGAAAGCTTATATAATAGCATTCCACGCAACAATGGATTGAGGATCATTGAAAGGACATTAGAGGAAAGAGGCCCAGAGGCCAAGAAATATTCCCAGTTTGTTCTGGAATTGTTAAAATATATCCTTACACGTAATGTGTTTATTTTTGACAACTCCCACTACCTCCAGGTGCAGGGCGTGGCAATGGGGACCCGATGTGCCCCATCATATGCGAACCTGTACCTGGGGGGGTGGGAGAGAGACATGTTCTCAGATGAAACACTATCTACTCTTTTGGTACATGTGGCGGCGTGGTATCGCTATATTGACGATGTCCTAATTGTGTGGACAGGCTCTGAGGAGGAATTTCTCAAGCTTTTTGCAGCAATGTCTAAAAATGACTTCAATCTGAAATTCACTTATGAGTATAGTCAAAAAACGGTTAATTTTTTGGATGTGCAACTAATGGTTGATGATGATGGATGTTTGTGTTCAGCACTCTACAGGAAACCCTCAGCGGGGAATACCATTTTGCATGCCACTAGCGCACATCCAAAGTCACTAATAGACAGTATACCCTACAGTCAATATCTTAGAATTAGAAGAAATTGTACTGATCTAAGAGAATTTGACAGAGCTTCTAAAGAACTATATGTCCGATTGAGGAAACGGGGTTATACCCACGCATGTCTCAAACGGGCTTATAGAAGAGCCAAGGACAGGGACAGACAGTCCCTTGTCTTCCCTAAACCCAAAAAAGAGGTGGATCAGCCGATCAGATTCATCACGGGATATTCATCGGAACATAATAAAATCAGAAGTATTATTAAAAAATACTGGCCCCTTCTTAGAGCCGATACACAAATTAAACCTTTCATTAGTGAATACCCACAAATTACCTTCAGGCGGGCTCCCTCCTTGAGAGATAAATTAGTTCGTAGTCATTTTGAACTTACAGTAAAAGAAAGCACTCTAAAGGTGGGTACTTTTTCGTGTGGACATTGTGATTTGTGCCCTTTCTTGGCTAATAGCCCAGTTACCCACCTCCCAGGTGGAGGGATCCACCGTCCTAAATATTTAGTCACTTGTGACTCCATTGGGGTGGTATATCTGGCCACATGTGACTGTGGGGGATTCTATGTTGGCAAAACGAAACGTGCATTCTCTACACGTATCGGTGACCATATTAAACCTATAAGGAAAAAGAAGATGCCCACAGCGATAGCAAGACATGTTGGTCTAAAGCATGATTTCAATTCTAAATGTATAAAATTTTGGGTTTTGGAACATCTCCCTAGGCATCCCAGGGGGGGTAGCTTAGATAGTGAATTACTAAAAATGGAAGCGAGGTGGATTTATGACCTCAGGGCCACTGAATATCCGGGGTTTAATGAGTATCTAAGTTTTTTTTTTTTTAAACATGCTTTATTAAACATTTTCCAGGGTGTACAACAAAAGAAATGCAATGTTCTTAAAGGCAAGTATCGATAACAATCATGTAGACAATCGAGATACAGCAGTAACATAACAATGGTTGAGCCAATGGCACATCTGTTGATTCAACCATGGGTGAATAGATATGTGAAACACGTTTTTAACGTTGAGGGATGGTGATATTGTAATTAACCAAGTCAGTCAGGGCTTGTAAGAGAGGATGTCTCAATGGTTTTCGCTTGTGGCTTAAGTTATGAAGTGAAAGGTGTCTCAGGAAAGGTTGGGAGGGTTGAACGTCAAGGGAGTGATTAGACTGGGATCTTTACTGGGGTTAAGGTCTCGAAATTTTGAGTCCTCCTAGAGAATTAGATAGATCCGCTTTTAAGTACCATTCTGAAAGACTGAAGGGTTGCATAAAGGCATTTATCTCTTCTGGGTTGTGAGAGTATTCTATAAATTTCCTCCAACGCCTAAAGAATTTCTTAACACCGGTGAGGTTCGTATTTATGGTATCTTGTTTTTCTAGATAAAGCAGGGATATGAGAATATTTTTGACTAGATCCAGCCCCGGGGGAGAGCGCTGAATCCAAGACTGCATAATAGCGCGTCTTGCCGCCAAGAGGCACAGATGCGCCCAGTCAGAATATGGCGGTGCCGCTTGAGGTGATGAGGCTGTTTGAGGGTTGCCGCTGAAGAGGCATATGATGGGGTCTTTTGGAATATTTTCGTTGCTGACTTTGCTAATGAGTGTCAAGACTTTGTCCCAAAAGCAGGATATGGAAGGACACAGCCAAAGTCGGTGGTGCAGGGTGGGTCTCTGGGTATGGCACCAAGGGCAGCTGCCCTGTTTCGGATCCCCTGGAGAGTAAATCATGGGCATATAGGCTCTGTGGGCCAACTTAAATTGCGTCTCTCTCCATATTTCTGAGGTCACTAGGGAGCAAACCTTTTTGTAGCCCAGTAAAATTTGTGTGGGTGCTTGTGCATTGTCAAGGACTATCTCCCAGGGTTTGAATTGTTGGGATGCATATTTGTCAATTTGGTGTTGGGATAAGTGCCTGTATATTTGGGAGATGGAATAGCTACCCTGTGATAATAGGTTATCGATGAAGGAAGGGGCGCCAGGGTTTCTGTGATTGCCTATGCAAGAGGTAACGTAGGGTTTGGCTTGCAAGTATGGGAAATAGTGTGTTGATGGCAATTTAAATTCTCCTTTGAGATCTGAAAAGGTTTTGAAAGTTTTGTGGTCTGGGTGTAGCATTTGGGAGGCTAGTTTCAGACCTTTGGAAGCCCACATGTTGAAGGCTTGTGAATCGATCGAGGGGGGAAACATGGGGTTGCCAGCTATGGGTAGGAAGGGTGAATACGAGGAGGGTATATGAAGGATTTTCCTCGTTTCTCTCCAGGCCAGGATGGTGTCTCTGAGAACTATGTTTTGTTTTATGTTGGGTGGGAGTGAGGTTACCCTCGTGTGTAAGATAGCTGGTAGTGAATGAGGAGAGGCGATTGCGCTCTCCAGATCAAGATTGGAGTAGGTGTTTTTCCCTGCGATCCAGTCTAGACCGTTTCTCAAGAGGCAGGCCAGGTTGTAAAGTCTTATGTTTGGCAGGCCAGCCCCCCCCTCACTCTTCGGCAACCCTAGTTTGCGTAGGTTGATTCTGGGTCTCTTGCCCTTCCATATAAAAGAAGCAAAAGCCGAGTGGAGTGTCTGCACATCTTTGTGTTTGAGGAGGAGAGGTAGCGTTTGGAGGGGGTATAATAGTCTCGCAAACGGGATCATTTTGATAAGATGGCATCTCCCGAAGAGTGAGAGGGGAAGAGGCTGCCAAGCAGAGAGGTCTTTGATAATTTTCGAAATAAGCGGTGGATAGTTAAAGGAGTAAAGTGATGATGGATCTCGCCCTATGCATATCCCCAGGTACTTGATCTGGTTCTGCGCTATCACAAAAGGGGAGCTAGATTTCCAGGATTCCACTTTACGTAAATTGAGTGGTAGGACTTCGCTTTTATCAAAATTGATTCTCATACCTGTACATGCCCGGAACAGAGGTAAGGTGTGTTTTAAGTATTGAAAATCTTTGGGAGGGTCTGAGGAAAATAGTGCAATGTCATCTGCAAATAGGGCCGCTCGGCAGACTTCCTTGCCTATCTCTACTCCACGAATTCCTTGAGGTGAGTTGAGTATCCGTGAGAGGGGTTCTATAGCCAGATTGAAAAGGAGAGGTGAAAGCGGGCAGCCCTGGCGCGTTCCTTTGGCTAATTTGAAGTCTGGTGAAATGAAATTGGGGGTGACCAATCGCGCCGTGGGCTTAGCGTACATTGCATGGACAAAATTGATAAAGGGGCCATTGAAACCTAACGCGGCCAGGACTCTGAATAGCCAATCGAAACTTATGTTATCAAATGCTTTTTCAGCATCTAGTGTTATAATAGCAAAATCCTCATCGGGTGTCTTTTTAGCTTGTTCCAGGGTCAGAAGTACCTTCCTTATGTTTAGGGTGGCGGATCTGCCCTGGATAAAGCCAGATTGTGCGGGGTGTATGATAGATGGGAGTATATTGGCCAGGCGCGAAGCTATGATCTTAGAGAGTATTTTTGCGTCTACATTTATCAATGATATAGGTCTGTAGGAACCCGGGGATAGTGGATCTTTGTCTTTTTTTGCCAGAAGTTTGATATGAGCCGAGTGGCCTGTCGGTAGATATGGTCCCCCATCCCAAATAGCAGTGTATACTTGTAAGAGAGTCTCTGGGGTGAAGCCTATGGTCATTTTATAGAAGTCTGATGACAGACCATCTGGGCCTGGGGCTTTATTTGTTGATAGTGATTTAATGGTGGATATTATTTCATGAAGAGTGATAGGGGCATTTAAAGTCTCTAGATGGGCGGGGTCTATAGTCGGTAGGCTGGCTGTGGATAGTAGCGTTGTTGCTCGTTCCGCGTCGATATGATCTTCCGCGTATAGGGCCTCATAAAAGTTGGTCAAGATTTGTTCGATTTGAGATGGGTCTGTGGACACTATGCCGCTTGGGTCTCTCAATGCTGGTATGTGGGTTGGTGTGAAGTTACCCGATGCCATTCGAGCCAGGAGTTTTCCGGCTTTGTTGCCGTGTTTATGGAAAAGAAGTTTAGTGTGGAATTGGTTCACTGCTTCCTGCTTCGCAGACCAGTGATCAAATGCATGTTTTGCATGCTGCCAGGCTCCGATGTTATCAGGGCTTCGAGATTTGTTTAGCTGTCTGTGTGCTTCTGTTAGTGCATTGCTAGCTGCCTGCATGTTAGCCATTGTTTTTTTTTTTAATCTAGTAGCAAAGGATATAATATGACCTCTAAGGAAGGCCTTTCCTGCCTCCCAATAAAGGTTGGGGTTAGATAAAGATTCTTTATTAGCTGAGGCATATTCAGTCCAGGCCAGTTGGAGAGTAATTTTAAGGTCTTCATTTTGTGCTAGGTATGAGGGGAATCTCCAGGGTGCACCTGGGGTCCGGTGGATAAGATTTGTGATTTTTACTGTTACAGGAGCATGATCTGAAATAGCCATGTCTTGTATTGTGGCTGAGGTAACCAAAGGTAGGAATGAGGGAGAGGCAAAGAAGTAATCTATTCTGGAGAATGATTTGTGGGGGGGGAATAGAAAGTATATTCCCTGTCGATGGGGTGAAGCATACGCCATACATCAGTCATGTGGATGTTATCCATGGTACTAGCTAGCGGGGAGGGGAGTTTGTCAATCTTGGATGGGGGGGCGTTCTTTAGGTTTGTAGACCTGTCCTCTAGGGGGTTCATAGTAGAGTTAAAATCTCCCCCCAGGATGTGTAAGGGTTCTGGAATTTGAATGATCCAGGACGTCAGATCTTGGAAGAATTGATGTGACGGGGAATTATCAGCATAAACATTTGAAATGGCAAGCTGCTTGTTAGCTAGGGTGAGGTGAACGGTAACCCTGCGACCTACAGAATCGTATTCTGTGTGTTTGATAGAATAAGGGAGTTTCTTGTTGAGGAGAATGGCCACCCCAGCTTTTTTCCCAATTGCCGGGGACCCCACCACATCACCTACCCAGAGCTTACGAAGTCTCGGAATGTCCTCTGCTCCCAGATGTGTTTCCTGAAGTAGGGCTACATCTGCTTTGAGCCTTTTAAGATGTCTAAGGATCTGCATACGTTTTTGGGGGGTTCTCAAACCCTTGACATTCCATGTAATCAATGTTAAGTTACTCCCGGGCTTAGAGGGATCCATAATGAGTAAGGTGTAGGGGAGGTTAAATGAAAGAGCCACAGCAGTGACATCCTGAGATTACATCTCTCGGAATCGTGTTGCACACACCAATTCCTGGTTGATTGGTTGAGATAAAGAAGAAGGTTAACCAAAAGATGATAACAAAGAGAAATAGTGCCAAAACTAGTGCACTTTAGGGACTTCACTTTTTTCCGCAAGGGGAGGAACAACATACCACCTACAGACCGTCCCTGCCAATGCGTTTTAAGATGGTGGAGGACCCGAAGGGCGAGAGAGGTGATGATGAAGGGGGGTGTAAGGGGGGGCAATGGGAGATATCGGGAGGAGAGGGGATGAGGGGGAAAAGGGGGGGGGAGGGTGGGATAGATTAAGGGCGGAGGGGAGAAGTACCTGGAATTTTAGGGATGTGTGATGGACCAGGTTGGGTGAGGAGGGTCTGAGGTAAGTGAGTTTAAGTCCGCTAAAAGCGTCGGTCACACCCAGAGGTTGTGAAGGCAGGATCTGGAACCCATGGAGACCGTCCACGGGCAATAAAGGCCCAGGAATGGGCTCCATCGCTCCCAATTCTGCGTGGAAGGGACCCCTGTGAAACACACAAATAGCAATAATAATGAACAAAAATAAAAGTCTCTATTGAGGATGAAGAAACATTAAATATAACTTGTTAACATATTACCATAACTTCGTGGCATACTTCAGACCACTAGGATAGGGTGCGGTACTTACTGCCCGGGTCCCCTTCCGGGGCACCCTGGGAATTGTTGATGGAGTCTGACGATCATTCGGTCATGGCATGTGTTTTCAATGAAAGTTCAAAGGGCTGTGGAAAAATTAAATCAGAAGAAAAACGTCTGAAGGGTTAGAGTACTTGACAGTTTTATTGGCCGGGTCAGTGCCAGTTTCTTCAGTCCTGCACTGGGGGGGGTTCTTGAAGACCGAAACGTACCCTCTTGAATGGGGGTTTCTCTGGGCTGCCCTGCTTGTTGGAGCGGAGGGATGATTTTGCAGGGGAGGCTTGAGTGCATGTTTCTGACGGCGGGGTCTGGTCCATGTCCAATTGGAGGGATCCGTTCACGTAGGTTTCCGCCTCTTGAGGGGAGGTGAAGGATAGTTTTTCTCCTTGGGGTGAGTGGACATAGAGTGTGGCTGGGTACGCTAGGCTGAACTTGACGTTGAGCTGGTGTAGAGTGGAGCAGATGGGGGAGAATGCTTTCCGTTTATGCATGACCTCTGAAGAATAATCAGCAAAAATCAAAAGGCCGTGACCCTCAAATGTTAAGGAGCGAGTTTTCCTGAATACCTGTAGTATGGATTGCTTGTCAGCATAGTTCAAATAGCGGACAATAACTGCTCTGGGCTTAGAGCGGGTCTCAGAGGTTTGTCCCAATCTATGCGCCCGTTCCACTGTGCACGGTGCTCGGATGCCCAAATGTTCCGGTATGGCGAGTGCGCATATCTTAGGCAGGGCATGTGAGGGATAGGATTCTGGGAGGCCTATGATACGCAAGTTGTTCCTCCTGGCCCTGTTTTCCAAATCTATGACCTTGTCCTGAAGCTCCTTCTGAGTGGTGGTCAACTTGGCGACTGCAGCAATCAGCGCTGTTGTGTCGTCTTCAACATTGGAGAGTCTGTCTTCTGTTTGTTCTATTCTGGAGGCCTGTGTCTGAAGCTCTTTATGTAGCTGTTCCAGCCCTTTTTGCACTGCATTATTTACAGCATCAGTAATGACCGGTTGCATGAGGGACATTACTGCCTGTGCGATTTCCACAGGGGATGATGGCTCAGCTGCAGGGGGTCCTGGCAGTCTTTGTGGAGGGGGAGTGCTTGGGCTCTCAGCAGTCTGATGAGTGGGGGAGGCCCTTAGCTTTTCTGCATAAGTCTGTGTCATCTGCTGCTGCTGAGCCGTGGCCGCCATGTTAGCCTCTGTGTGTGCTCCCTCACCTCCTCCCGCAGGCTGTGCAGCGTGTGTCCTGATGCCGGTCCGCTCCACAAATCTGTCCATCAGGTACCTGGGGACCTCGGGAGGGTAGCGCTGGGGTGTCCGATCGGGGGTGTTCCGATTTAGGGGCTGTATCTCTGGCAGGGAGACGGAGCTGATGTCTCCTAGCTCCTCATCGAGCGGCGCCGGAACCGGAAGTAGTATCTAAGTTTTAAACCTTTTTTATACCCATAAAGACACTTCTCCAAATGTGTGGGGTGCCTCCGTGTGTTGTTCTCACCCGGGATGTCCTGCTCCCCTCCTTTGGCTTCCCCCCTCCCCCTGTTTTTTGAGGGTCACTGAGCCGTGCCTCAATGATCCCCAAGTATTGGGGATCTAGCTCGATAACACTAGAAAAAAACGGTTTACAGTATCAGCCTAATACTATCTGGCTGTAACAAAGATTGTACTATTACATAGTATAAAATACACAGAGTGTCTAATAAGAACTTTACATATAAAAAAATTTGAACCCAAAATTTGAACTATAAGTGAAATGTGATCAAGTTACAGAATATTGTACAGATATCATACAATTTGCAGTGGATTAGTAATGTATTCAGAGACTGTACTCAGAATTGTTTATTTATTTATTGAGTTTTTTAATTTTTCAGTTTTTTTTTGGTTTTGGTGACTTTGCCGTCATGTCATGTGGACTTGCAATAGGGCCACCATTGGACCCCGTTGGGCCCTAGCCCCCCTTATCCCTTGGGCCTCCCCCCCCGCTCCTGTCTCCCTTCCCTGCCCCCCCTCCGCT
>BLSH010260760.1:99421-117542 GCA_018402905.1 Glandirana rugosa
CGGACTTCACACCTCTTCCTCTCGTCGGACGGTAGCACTTTATAGACTCACTCCACCCAATAGGGTTTACGGGTGGTAGAGACAGGGACAGCGTTAAACCGTTCGAGGGGTATGGATCGTAACAGGACCTACCCCGATTTCAGACACTTGGGGACTTGTGGGACATCGACGAACCGGAATAAGGTTTAGAAAACATAATCACGTATCCACCCGTAGACAAACAAACCAAAGACCTTAACGACCCGAAGGTCAGGGAGGACCTACCTAGACCGGGGCGCGGGGTCTCGTCGTCACAGTGGTGAACTCCCTGTTTAGGCTGCTACTGTGGTCCACTAAACCACCTAGGGTCAGACTGGAACAGCTGCAGTATCCTAAGGATCCAGGAGGCCTGGCGCTACCCAATCCGCGGTTGTATTACCTGGCCTCGCAGCTACAGCAGCTGGTGGGGATCATGTCCCCTAGCCCGGTTGGCCCCTCGGCCACACTGCTGCTCTGGGGCGCGGGGCCAGATCCATCCAGGAGGGACTGGAAGCCCAACAATTCCAGAAACCAAACAAACAGATGCCCACCTATGCACTAATACAAAAGATTTGGAATAAGGCCAAGCAGCTACAGGGTGTTCAGGGGTTCACAGACTTTAGCCCCATCCAGGACAATGCTAGGTATGGGGAGCTTGCCAAATTGCGA
This sequence comes from Glandirana rugosa, assembly GCA_018402905.1. Taxonomy (NCBI): domain Eukaryota; kingdom Metazoa; phylum Chordata; class Amphibia; order Anura; family Ranidae; genus Glandirana; species Glandirana rugosa. The sequence continues at coordinate 100,109 of BLSH010260760.1, forward strand.
CAGGGACAGAGATGGTGGGCATTTGGGATAACCCACCTCACTCAGATATTTCACGATGGCAGGCTGCTCTCCTTCTCCACACTTCAGGCTAGATACACCCTACCTTCAAGTATGGCCTTTTATTATAAGCAGCTTCAACATGCAGTCAAAGCACAGAGGGGAGCGATGGAGTGGTCTCACTCACCTACCCCAATCTTCCACTTAATTAAAACGGCCTCCGGGACTAAAGGATTAATTTCGCAATGTTACAGTATGCTTCTAAACGAATACCTGAACAACTACCCCATGAAGGCTAGGCAAAAATGGGAGGGGGACTTGGGTGAGGTGACTGGGGATCAATGGGAGGATGCCCTTCAAGGAGTTACCACTTGCTCTCTTAACCTAGCACAGAAAACATCCCAACTGTATACCCTACTACGAGCTCACCGCACGCCGGCGACACTACACAAAGTGGGAATTTTGGCGAGCCCTATATGTAGCTAGTGTAAGGTAGGAACCGGTGACCTCATCCACCTTCTGTGGCGATGTCCGAAGCTCCAAATATATTGGAAGGGGGTCATGCATACACTGAATGGCGTATTTCCTACAAAAGTACCAATGGACCCCATTCATTGTATACTGGGCTCGCTGGGGGAGGTCATACCCGAAGAAACGACAAGAATTGCGTTTTCAAGGACCCTCTTCCAAGCCAGGAAGATTATTCTATTGAGGTGGAAACTAGACACCCCACCATCCACTAAAACATGGATTACGCATATGGGTGTCACACTCAAACTGGAACGCTACATATACCAACACAGGGGAAGGCCGGGCAAGTTTGAACAACTCTGGGCGCCCCTGGCCTGAGCCCACTGGAGCTGGTCAACCTACGGCTGCTGCAGGGCATATGAGGAACTGGGATTCTTACGGCACAGAGATAGAGGAACACGGGGGAAGAAGGGCCACAGTTGATAAGCCAGATTGGATTTAGATTGCCCGCAGATATGTGAGAAATGTGCTTAAATTTAGGTAACTACGGAGTGGCCGATGATAGTGTGGTATCACCAATTAGAAGGGGAACTACAACCTCGTTGTGGATTGTAAGGCAAGATATGTTAATGTTTTTGCTTTCTTGTACATTTCCGTTATTGCAAGTGACATGTATCTGTAAGATTGTTATCGACAATAAACACCTGTTTGATTTAAAAAAAAAAACTGTATCTGAGCACCGCAAACTGAAAATGCCATTTAATTAATAATAAAGGAGTGGTGATGCGCTGCCAAATGAAAACAAGAAGGGGTTGTGTATAAAAACTAACTAACTGAGCTGCTCCTACCACCTAAAGTGCTTTACACAAAATGGCAAGTATAAATATAGAGATTGCGGAGGCTCTTCTATAACTAATAATGAATAGAATAACACTAAATGAACAGAATAGCAGTGAAAAGCAGCTATTGCGCATGTGCGGATTCCCGCTCCTCACTGCACAAATGCCAAATTCACTACAGCTGATATTAGGAAGCCATCTAACATTATTTAAGTACCCCATTTACCCCCACTCGGCTTATTCCTCCAGATGAAGCCAGGTGGGGTGGTGAAACATGTAGAGGTCCAGCCTGGCAGTGATACTTACCTGTGACACGTGAGACATTGCTGAGATATTGCTGAAACATCTTGGCTTCATGATTTATACTGGATTGTATGCTATTTTATATTTAAATAAATGTGAGTGCATCTTAAGGAGGGGCTTTGTGATCTGTTACCTAATTTTATGGTCAGACATATTGCACTAGTGGAGGTGTTTTTTAATTTTACATGCAATCGGTGGGTCACTGGATATCCAAATGCCAACTTTAAAGGGGAAGGATCCTGGATTACACTCTGCCTAATTTTATGTGAGCAGGCCTATTAGGGTCATTGTTTTGAGGGGAAGGATCCTGGATTACACTCTGCCTAATTATATGTGAGCAGGCCCGTTAGGGTCATTGTTTTGAGTGAGCCTTCAATCCACATGGTGGAGGGAACCTGTTTTTTCTCTGTAAGGAGTCAGCTATTTGTCTCGACTGCATGACATCTTTTTATTTACACATGTGAGACTTGACCCGGTGGGGTCTGTCCTGGAGGTGAGCATTCATTTCACCAGGTGAAGGGAGCACGCTTTTTTTCGTCTATCGCATGAATCTGTGGATTGCTCAAGTATACTACTTGAGAAACATTGTCCTGTGTATTACTCTATTGACGTCTTATGAACTGATTATACATTGGGACTATTTAAGGATTGCACCTTGGCATTAGCACTTTGTTACTGCTGGCTTTGCACATTTTTTATGTATTGCATAGCATGCTCACATTCACTGCTATTTTATTCATTTGGTGTTATTCTGTTCATTACTAGTTATAGCAGTGCTTCCACAATCTCTATATTGCTATTTAATTAATATTTATAATTCTAAGCAAACTCACCCAACCATCCATCTCCCCATACTTGATTTTGTTGAGAAATCACCCCCCTAGAATTTCTAGCCATGGCCATCTTGAGTAAGGGCAGCTGATTTGTGTAGCATTTACTCTCTGGAATCCCCTGCTCCCTTCTCCAGATGAAGAAAAAAAAAATACACATGAAAACTCATGGGATACATGACATCCTTTTGGCCTAGACCAGAAACAAGAAAGCAGCTGAAGAAATGTAAAAAAAAAATATATAATATATTTTCCTATTTATTTACTAAGGATAGCGGCATAAGGATTAAAAATAGTTAATATTGATTGAGAGAGTTTATTTCCACTTTATGGATGAGACTAGCAAATTATGTTTGCCATAATTAAAGTGGTAGCAAACTCTGTACTACCACTGTACTACCACTTGTACCTACAGGTAAGCCTATAATAAGGGTTACCTGTAGGTACTGTGAATATCTCCTAAACTTGCACAGGTGACATCATTGGCGCATGCTCTCTGAAGGTACGGCCTACAGTGTGGCGGCTCCCGCGTGCATGAGGAATGAAGACCGGGGGGAAGATGTCAGCCGTCTCAGAAGTGACATTGCGGCGCGGGAGGGCTTCGTTCTAAGGTAAGTATCTCTTTTTTTTAACTACCAGTGGTTTACTGCCGCTTTAATCCAAATGTGATGGCAGATTTCTTCGCTCGATCACTTCGGAAAAAAGTCTGGGTTCGGTACCGAACTTGACCCGAACTTTACCCCGAACCCCATTGAATTCAATGGGGACCACAACTTTTCGGCACAAAAATGACTGTAAAAGAGTCCTGGAAAGTGCTAGAGTGCTGCAAAATGCTTTTAGAACAATAATCTGTCCCTAACAGCAACAGCAGGAACCTGACCCTATAGAACTAGGAGATGATTTTAGAACAATAATCTGTCCCTCTAAGCAGTAGACTCTACCTAGTCCAGTCAGATCTTTCTGTAATGCAGGATGAGATCTGCAATCTGTCCCTAAAAGTAGTAGTAGTAGTAATCTCTACCTATCTATCTATCTGCAATCTGTCCCTAAAAGCAGTAGTAGTAGTAATCTCTACCTATCTATCTGCAATCTGTCCCTCACAGCACCGGCAGCATCCTCTCCCTACACTACCCAGAGAGCATGTGACATGCAGCACTGTGACTCCAGCCTCATATAGAGGCTGGGTCACATGATGCACTGGCCAATCACAGCCATGCCATTAGTAGGCATGGCTGTGATGGCTTCTAGGGAAAACCAGTGAAACGCTTGTTGACTGGCTGCCCTGCAGCTATTCAACATGTGTGATCAAATACCCAAACCCAGAACTCGAACCCAAACTTTTTTTCAAATGTTCGGGTTCGGGTCCAGGTCACGGACACCCCAAAGTTCGGTACGAACCAGAACTTTACAGTTCGGGTTCGCTCAACTCTAGTCACAGCACATCCATCACATACATATATTTACAGTAAATGAACAGGACAAACATCAGTTGTTAGGTATAAATTGTGATTAGAAATTATAGAGATGATTTTAAACTTATAAAAGTATACCTGTGCTGAGAGCCAGAGCCAGCTGTCAACCAGGCAGCTGGGTGGCTCCTGAGCATGGAGTGGCTCTGTGAAGTCAGCTGACAGTGGACGACAGCCCACTATAAGATGACCCTAAGGTACAGGAGCACAAAAATAAGTGTACTTGGGCCATACTTCTCTTTTAACCACTTCAGCCCTGGAAGGATTTCCCACTTTAGGACCAGAGCACTTTTTGCAATTCGGCACTGCTTCACTTTAACTGACAATTGCGCGGTTGTGCGATGTTGTACCCAAACAAAATTTGCGTCCTTTTTTTCCCACAAATAGAGCTTTCTTGTGGTGGTATATGATCACCTTTGTATCATTTATGTATCAAACAAAAGAAGAGCGACAATTTTGCAAAAAAACCCAAATTTCTTACTGTTTGCTAAAATACAAATCCAAAAAAAAAATATATACAAAAACATTTTTTTCCATCGGTTTTGGCTGATTTATATTCTTCCACATATTTTTGGTAAAAAAGATCGCAACCGGCGTTTATTGATTGGTTTGTGCAAAAGTTGCCGCGTTTACAGATGATGAGAATTAATTTCTGGGGTTTTTATTTTTTTTAAATTGTTTACTAGTAATGGCAGCCATCTGCGATTTTTAGCGGTACTGGATATTGCAGCGGACATGTCGGACCTTTTTGCACTTTTTGGGACCATTGGCATTTTTATAGTGATTAGTGCTTAAAAAATGCACTGATTACTGTGTAAATGCCATTGGTAGTGAAGGGGTTAACCTGGAGGGGGCGCTCTAAGGGTTAACTGTGTTCCCTGGGCGTGTTCTGTTCTAACTGTGTGTGGGCTGGCCTGGCTGGGGGAAGGAGGGAGTGATCACGGCTTCCATATACAGGAAGCCTGTGATCACAGCCCTTCCCCCTCTAACAGAACGGAGATCCGTGTTTACTTACACGGACCTCCGTTCTTTCACTGCGGGGGGGGCATCGTGGGTAGCCGGCGGCGATCGAGTCCACCCTACCCGCTCCCTGCCCCCCCCGAACACAGTGAGGGATATCGCAGCCGCCGTCATATGAAGCCGGTTTGCGATATCGAGCTACTCTGTCGCCGTCAGACTGCGGTCCGCGGTCGGCAAGTGGTCAAAGGGCACATTTGTAAAGCAGCATATTTAGCATCAATTTAACAGTCACTGTTTGTGAATTAATCACTGTAGATTTAAACACATCTACAGTGAATGTTTGATAAAGTGATTGTAAGCTGTTTTTTTTTTATTACAAACATGTCATACTTACTTTATGTGTAATGGCTTTGCACAGAGCAGCCCCAATCCTTCTGGAGTCCCTCAGTGGAGCTCCTGGCTCCCTCTCCCTGCAGAGTGCCCCTATATATAGCAAGCCGCTTGTGAAATTGATAAATGCAGTATCTCACAAAAGTGAGTACATCCCTCACATTTCTGTAAATATTTTATTATATGTTTTCATGTGACAACACTGAAGAAATTACACTTTGCTTTAATGTAAAGTAGTGAGTGTACAGCTTGTATAACAATGTAAATTTGCTGTCCCCTCAAAATAACGCAACACACAGCCATTCATGTCTAAACTGCTGGCAACAAAAGTGAGTACACCCCTAAGTGAAAATGTCCAAACTGGGCCTAAAGTGTCAATATTTTGTGTAGTCACCATTATTCTCCAGCACTGCCTTAACCCTCTTGGGCATGGAGTTCACCAGAGCTTCACAGGTTGCCACGGGAGTCCTCTTCCACTCCTCCATGACCACATCATGGAGCTGGTGGATGTTAGAGACCTTGCGCTCCTCCACCTTCCATTTGAGGGTGTCCCACAGATGCTCAGTAGGGTTTAGGTCTGGAGACATGCTTGGCCAGTCCATTACCTTTACACTCAGCTTCTTAAGCGAGGCAGCGTTCATCTTGGAGGTGTGTTAGGTGCCCTGATCATGTTGAAATACAGCCCTGCGACCCAGTCTCCGAAGGAAGGGGATCATGCTCTGCTTCAGTATGTCACAGTACATGTTGGCATTCATGGTTTCCTCAATGAACTGTAGCTCCCCAGTGCCGGCAACACCCATGCAGCCCTAGACCATGACACTCTCACCACCATGCTTGACTGTAGGGAAGACACACTTGTCTTTGTAATCCTCACATGGTTGCCTCCACACACACTTGACACCATCTGAACCAAATAAGTTTATCTTGAGCTCATCATACCACAGGACATGGTTCCAGTAATCCATGTCCTTAGTCTGCTTATCTTCAGTAGTAATGGGCCAAACACCCCCCGGTTCGGTTCGCACCAGAACATGCGAACAGACAAAAAATTTGTCCGAACAATCGAACACCGTTAAAGACTATGGAACCCGAACATGAAAAATTAAAAGTGCTCCTTATAAAGGCTAATATGCAAGTTATTGCCATAAAAATTGTGTGGTTACCCGGGTCCTGCCCTAGGGGACATGTAAAAGTTTTTAAATCAATCATTTTTCAGGAGCAGTGATTTTAATAATGCATTACAAGGTCTATCTGAGCCTTGATGAAAACATCCCTCACTTGGGTGGATGAATTGAGATAATGTAGCTCAGCTCCAACAGGAAACCACTAAGCATTTCGGACATCGGTACACACTCTCAATGCACGCTTCTTAGACCATCTTCAACAGCAAGGCTAGGGCAAAATACTCACACCCATGTGTGGAACAAAATTCACATGTGAAGAGGAAGAGGGACATTTGTTGATTAGTATCTAAAATCCCAGTTTATTAAAAAATGGTAATGTACTTACAAACACAAGGAGTAGACAGGCATCCACATATAAATTCTCCAGTGCCCCGGTGGGTGTGATGACATCACTGCTACAAACTCTGCTCAGCACAGGGATTCTAGGAAGCATACAAGTGGAACACTTTGTTTTTTCATTACATACAAAATTATCACTTATATTGAGACTGATTTCCCCTTTTTTTTCTTAAAACTGGGATTTTAGATACTGCACAATGAGTGCCCCTCTTCCTTCTTCACATCTGAATTTTTTTTCCACATGTGGCTGCGAGTATGTTGCCCTAGCCTTGCTGTTGAAGGTGGTCTAAGAAGCATGCATTGAGAGTGTGTACTGCTGTCAGAAATGCTTAGTGGTTTCTGGTTGGAGCCGAGCTGCATTATCTTGATCCATCCACCCAAGTGAGGGTTGTTTTCACCAAGGCACATTAATATCTGGTAAGAGGCAAAATTATTTCTCCTGGTGGAGCACAATTGGGTGATCACCTGAAGCATGGGAATTCTAGGAAGTTCTTGAGTGGAGCCCTTTGTTTCTCCATTACATACAATATTATCACTTATATTGGGACTGATTTTCCTTTTTTCTCATCTTGTGGCTTTATATTAGTATATGGACTTTTCCAGATTATTGATTTCTGTTATACTGTATATATCAATTTCATATTTGATATTGTATTTTATTTGGTATTTATTATATTTACTTATGAATTAGCAGGCACGTTATGGAATTTATGATTTACGGGATTATTGCTTTATGATTATACATATTCATTTCACATTTGATACTGCAATTTATTCTGTATTAACTTATGAATGTTTTAAAAATATACCTCTAATATCTGCAATTACAGATGTCAGCATAACAAAACTATTGGATATTAATTTTGACAAAATATTCCTACAAGATGCCAGTCTATGCATGTCCGTTATTCGGAAACAGATTTAATTATTCTCTGCAGAAATAAAGATGTACTGTCAATAAAATTTGCAAGTTGGTTATCAATTTACTGAAATCAAAGTCAGTTTTATGAAGTACTATGCAGGTAATCTTCTTCAGGTTCCAAAGCAGATTTAAATATTTGGGATGTAGCTAATCTAGGATTTAAATTCTGGCAGACTGAAATATAATGATATCCTGTCTTCACAGAATTTTTTCTTGTGCTTCTGAAACGAATGGATTTAAGTACAGATCAAACTATGCACAATTTTTCAAGGACAAGCTCAGGATTCCAGCCAGCTGACCTAACAGGCAGCAGTATAAAAACACATTATATTTAACAATGTAACTACTTTATCAAAATTTTAAAACTTTATTGGTTTCTATGAAAATGTAAAACAAGTAACAATGTCAGCTCTGTTTTTTCAAGTAGTCAAACTGTAAAATCACATACATGATGCAGAATGCTGATACCAGTAAGACTGGGCTTTCTGCTTTTTTAAAAGATAAGTTCACTTTTTAGAAAAAAATTATAGATGCACATTTTTTTTAGCAGGTAAAATAAATATTTGCACCAGCGATCAGCAAACTGCTGGTACCCTGCAGGTCTCCAGCAGATCTGCCAGTGTATCTGCATTTTGTATGGGTAAGCAAATACAATCTGACAGGAAGAATGAATGAACTACCACGGCACTGTGGAGCATTGAAAACTACAAGTCAACAGCTGTAAAGGCTGCAAGACCTTGTCGTTTTTCATGCACAGAGCCCTGTCAACCTGCTCGGCCACGGTTTTTTAAAATTGTGATAGCTAGAGGGGAGGGAGAAGAACCCTGCTAGCTGTAACAGCGTGGAGGTGCGGGGGCGGTCCATTTGTAACACGTTACATGTTACACCCTGAATATAGGTGTAACATGTTACGAAAGGTGAGTTTATGCTTTAAGTACTGCTGCAACATTTTGTAAAATACATGTTGAACTTGCCAATAGAATCACTGGATAGGCACTTCCTTTGATAGGGTCATAACACTTCCTTCTGCATCAAATTGTTTCAGAGTTGTCAGCTTTGTAATTTGAAAATATTTCACATACAGTATCAGCTTGCCTTGAAAATGTCTGTTTAGCAGCCTGAGTGGAAACAACTAGAGGCTCTGGGCCGGCTGCTCACATACCAGTTCTGACGGTAGAAAGCCTTCCACGTGGCTGCCTAGCTGGTTCACTTGCCTAGCTGTTTTTGCCTCATAAGATGCTCTAAGCTGCTGAAGGATTAAAGCTGAGGAATTTATACTCATTGGGCATGTCTAGGAACCCAGGAAGTTGGGAGAAATTAAATTAAAGGGGCCTAAAACTGATTATAAGATGTCTTCTAAAAACTAACCTTTGCTTTTACTTCTCTTTTTGTAATGTGCTGCGCAGGATGCAGGGATGGGTCTTGGATGCTAAATTTATTTCCCCACTATTTGGGTTGTGCTCCCACTAAAGGAGAGTTCAGGAGTAGGGATGGGTCGAACACCCCCCAGTTCGGTTTGCACCAGAACATCTGAACAGACAAAAAATTTGTGCGAACATTCAAACACTGTTAAAGTCTTTGGGACCAAACATGAAAAATCAAAAGTGCTCATTTAAAAAGCTTATATGCAAGTTATTGCCCTAAAAAGTGTATTGGGACCCGGGTCCTGCCCTATGGGACATGTATCAATGCAAGAAAAAGTTTTTAAATCAATCATTTTTTTCAGGAGCAGTGATTTTAATAATGCTTAAAGTGAAAGAATAAAAATGAAAAATTCCTTAAAATGATGTGCCTGGGGGGGTCCCATAGTCTGCCTGTAAAAGGGTGCACCTCTGATGTTTAGAACATAGCCAGAGCAAAATTACATTTGTGAAGGAAATTGTCATTTATTATCGCAGCTGTAATGTATTGCCAGCTCCCGGCAATATACAGAAAATCACTGAAAAAATGTGCGCGGGGTCCCCCCCAGTCCAAACCAGGCTCTTCAGAGCTGATAAGGATTTTAAGGGGAACCCCGCGTCAAATTAAAAAAAAATTGACATGGGGTCCCCCCTAAAATCCAAACCAGACCCTTATCCGAGCATGCAATCTGGCCAGCCAGGATGGGGGGGGCGAGAGAGCACCCCCCTCCTGAACTGTACCAGGCTATTTGCCCTCAACATGGGGAGTATGGGTGCTTTGGGGCAGGTGTTGTCCCTATGTGGATGGGGACAAGAGCCTCTTCCCCACAACCCTGGGCTGTGGTTGTGGGGGTGTGCAGGCGGGGGGGCTTATCAGAATCTGGAAGCCCCTTAAATAAGGTGGCCCCCAGATCCTAGCCCCCCCCATGTGAATTAGTATCGGGTACATAATGCCCCTGCTACTTCACCAAAAGTGTCAAAAAAGAAAAAAAAAAACACAGGAAACAATTAGGGACAAGTCCTTTATTAAAAAATAAAAAATAAAAATAAGAGTCCCCCGTTGTAATCCATTGTCAATCACGGCGAGCGGGTGACCAAAAAAACGAAACAAAAAGAAAACCAATAGCTCCTCCTCCATGGGAGGGCTCCCGCCGACTGAGCTCTGTTTGCATTGACCTTTTATTTATACTGAAGGGCGGAGCCACTCAGTGACATAATTGAGCATCCCGCCCCTCTGACATCACATGCTGTCAGAAGGGGACGGGGTCACCCATATCGTCACCGAGTGGCCCCGCCCTGCACTATAAGTAAAACGTCAAGCCAAAGCGAGTGCAGATGGTGGCAGCACTCCCATGGGTGGGAGATTATGTGGTGTTCGGCAGGACCGAAGTCGCACCGAACACCCCATAATGTTCTAAGTTCGGGAGCGGGCGAACAGCAAATGTTCGGCCCGAACGTATGCTCGGGCCGAACTGTTTGCCCACTTCTATTCAGGAGACATTTTTAGTAGGGGGTTCTTGCCCATGCAGGGTGAGGGGTTCCAGGGTAGAACAGTCAGAGAGGAGAGGACTGATTTACAGTATTCTCTGAATGTTGTAAGTTCTCATTTGGGACCTGGAATTTGGAGGCTCCGAGAGACTTTGGATGGGAAAGAGCCTTCAAACTCTGATTACAGGGACTTTGGTCCCAAAAGGGTTAACCCACTTGCAAAGGAGGATTGAAAGACAGCAGGAAGGAGTCAGCACCTGTCTGTGAAGTGGAGTGTGAGGCAAATCGCAGGTGTGGGAAAGTGTGGACTGTCAAGCAATCAAGACAGTGGTTGCTGAGCTTCTGCAGCCTTTGTAGCACCCTAAAACAGATAGGAACCTTGGCGTGGGATTTGTATACTGATGTTAGGTCATTGTGTTGTTTTTATATTTTGCCAGAATTTGAACTATTTACATTTGCGTTTGCTAAAGAGAGCTGTTTCTTTGTCTGATTTTGAAAAACAATAAAGATGATCAACATCATGATATATGCTATGTCATGACCTATGCTGTATGTGCAGAAATAGGAGGCTGAAAAGCTGAACCAGAAAATAGGACTGTCACCCACCTGGCTGAGCAGTGTGGCAAAGGTGTCTGAATCACAAGATTGGCTGAACAGATTATAAATACTTTGCCGGGTGAAAGAGTAAACATACTGTATATGTATTTCCACTGCATAGCATAGTTGTTTGCCTGAAGTTCAGCTTTAAGAATAAGGATGCCAAAAAAACTATAAATATATAAACAACCACAAATCATAGTACTCAGAAGTATGTTAGCTGAGTTCAAGTTATTGAATCAATTTGGGTATTCATGAAAAAAATGTTTGTGTTATTTTTACTTGCTCAGACACCTAGTGGCTCCCTGTTGTTAAATTGCGTAACCAATTATTATTATGTCTGCCTGACCATTTTCACAGGCAGTCATTAGGCTTAAAAAGATAAAACCACCACACAGCACAGTAGCGCCCATTATTATAAATCCATATATATTTGCAACAGGTAGATGAATCAGCTAAATGACCAGACAGAAGCTTTAAACTGAATGTTACCAAAACTGTGCAGGGCAGGAGTAACGATGCAAACAGGGTCAAAATGGCAAAAGATTGTGCATACAGTAAATTGATTATGCAGTTTTAGAAATACTAGCTCATCTCCGCAACTTCAACGTAACTCTAGGACACTGGGTGGCAGTACACCATAGTTTTTATAAGGCTCTGTAGCCACTGATAATAAGGAATGGCCATATTTCAATCAACAGCACAGGAACATACACAGCTATTTGCACTTAGCTTCTGTAACAGAGCTGAGAATAGGTCTGGGTACATGGGAAAAAAGCTGGAGGGACCTCTGAGCTGGAACCACAGACAGTTGGAGAAGTCTCAGGATTAATACCATAGGCAGGTGACTGGAAACACAGGGCCACCCCAGCTGAAGCATACCTCTTAACTTGAGAATGAAGGACACTTCGGTGCAATAGTGACCAGTCAAAAGGGGGCAATCTTCCTCAGAAACAGGGGTGTGTCTTGGATTTAAAAAAAAAACTGAGGCACCTTTGGGCACCCTAGGGACAACTGTTAAGACAATGAACACTTTGGTGAGAAGTATGTAATGTACAATAAAGTGTATATAGAGTCTGTAAGGCAGAGTGTAGGGGTCAGGGGTATGTAGCACACACAGTGTTTCAGTCAGTGTTAGGTTTAGCAATACATAACACAGAGTGCAGGGGTTGGGGTGAGGAGTGCAGAAATCCAGGGTGTTTAATCCAAGGTATTTAAAGGTCAGGAGTATGTAACACAGAGCGTGCTACAGTCATCACCGGTTTTAGCAGTTTTTGGAGTACATAACACACACAGAGCAGGGTCTAGGAGTATGTAATGTACAGAAGGCAGGGGACAGGAGTTTGTAATGCATAATAGAGGTTAGGAATACAACACGAAAAGAGTCAGGGATGTGTAACACACAGTGTAGGGGTCAGAAGAGTGCAAAAGTCCACCTTCAAGAAATATTCTCCCTTAATTTACCCTTTCAGCAAAATTCAGCACACTCTCCCCTCCAAAAAATCTAGCACTAATCTGCTTGCTCATCCCTATCAGCACACGTCTTTACCACCCAGCTCCTGCATGACGTATGTCGGATGTATATCGTTGTGACAGGCAGCTGGAGGGGAGTCGTGCTGGCTGCCATAAAATGAGCAGTCAAGGTGTCGGGGACCTAGGGTACCTAGCGTGCCCCTGCAAGGTAAATTAGTTAATCCAAGTATAGGGACTTGTTCTAGCACTGGCTTCGGGAGTTAGTCTGGATCTGTGGGATGCCAGCATTTTATTGAAATCCTAGGACAGTCCCACAGAATCCAGGATGGTTGGAAGGTATGCTTTTGGGCTTCTGCTCAACTGCCCACATGCTGGTACCAACAGTGAAGGACCGTACACTTTGCTGTAGCCTCTTCCCCCTCTGTGGTCTCTCTGACCTAATAGGTGTGGGAAATAGGGAAAATGATATCCCCTTGGTGTGTCCAGGAGCCCCAGGGCTTGTATGAACCCAGGGGAATGTGTGAACCTAAGAAATTGTGTGAAATGATGCTAAAAGAGCCCACATTTGTATCTGAGCATAGTGAGTCATAAGGCACTCAGCTACATTTAATTGTCTCAAGTCAGAGTGTCAAAAATATTTCCCTAACAGTTTTGGTTCTGTAGCAAGCTTTAGTGTCAATTGTCAACTGGAGATTCAATCCCACTGGCTTGGGCAGTACTTCGGTGCAGGCTACAACTTACCAGTTTCTGAGAAGCACTTAGGTCATCCTAAGTGCTTCTACATCCTACAGCAATGACATTCTGAACTTAATGGAAGGTAAGAGTACTTTCAAAAGTATTTGCTGCAAAGGAGTGTTGAACTGATAGGGACACAGTGGTCATGAGATTTACAAGGAACTTAGGGCTCCCAGACTCAGGGGTCCCAGAGGGCGCTAGTAGCTGGGGTTACAGTGCACAGATACCCACTGAAACCAGTAGGGGAAACCATCATGCCCACATGTGCAGTGAAGGTGAAGGTCCTTAGGAATGTGAGAATAAGGAGCCATCTTGTCTTTGTCAAAGCTCCTAAAGGTGTAGCTGGGTTTTGCTGCAGGTGACTCCCATGCTGCTGCCTTCTGACTCACCTGGGCAGGCTGCTACTGGGATGCAGGTAAGATCTTCTAGCTGCTCTGCGATATTTGGAATCACTATGATCAATAGGTAGTACAGTCCAAGCTGGCAGGAGTAAATGGAGACACATAGAAGCACTAAAAGCAGGTAGGTATGCACAGAAAAGCAAGGATCACTGGAAGCAGGCTGGAGTGCACAGGGACACAGAGTGAGAGACAGACTAGAAGTGCACAGAAAAACACAGAAGCACGCTGATGAGATGGCGGGTACAGGTGGTGGGACACAAAGGAATCAGTAAGTTACAGAAAGGTTAGAAGCTGGCTGGGTTGCTGGCAGAAGCACTCAGAGGGTCACTGGAAGTAGGCTGGATGACCCTGGGAACACTGGAGATACAGAGATCACCTTGGAAAGCACTGGATGGCAACACAAGGAACACTAGAGATATAGAGATCACTCTTGTAGGCACCCGGAGATGACTCTGGGAACACTAGGGGTATGGAGATCACACTGGGAGATATTAGCAAATCACTGGGAACGTGAGGGTCTAGCTACATGGACATTCAGAATCTCTAAATATCGGGGTCACTTGGAAAACCTCAAAACCAAAAATAATCAACAACAAGTGAATTACCAGTCATTGAACAAGTATTGTGGGATAATAGGTAAAAGCAGAACCTTGCATGTTAGTATTATGGAAGTACATGAAACAGCATGCCTGCTGACCCATGGCAATACATGCGACAAGCAGCTTTGCTGCTGATCTGTGACACCAAGGTACCACGATAAAGAGTGCTCTGTATTTGGTACCATAAACAAGAGCCTTGGGAACTCCAATCAGGATTTGCCAATGATTCACATGCACTAAAGTTACTGTATAAGATTACGAAAACTCACAAACATTTCCCAAGAGTTCAATAGACAGAAAATCAAAACCTTTCTTACCGAGGAACATTCAGTTACAACTGCTATGTTTTACCTAAACATCACAAAGATCCTGATGACCTTTGATTCACAATGTGTTCAGCCCAACTCAGTACAAAAAAAATAATCTCTCTTTTGCTTGTACATTGTTATTCTTATATACGCTGTCTGTTGGAAGCTGTTGGGAGTTGGGAGCATCATTTGCAATTATTGAGCTATTTTGAGCTGATAGAAAGTAATAAGAAGTGCCTCAGGCAGTTATTATACAGGAAGATTTTTTCAGTGTCCACATCAGCCTGATCCTTTAGTCCTCTACAGAGAGGAGCGTAAGATCTAAAGTTCCACACTTAAATTGCTTACAGCATTGGGCAAAGGTGGTAGTGGGTCATAGCAGTGCTCTAATCACGTAACATGCATCAAATATTCTTGTTTGTATAATTCTCAATGACTTATCTGCTCAGCTATGACCAGCTAAACTTTATTTTTTATTTTTTGCACGAGTTCAAAATCTGCATTTTTTAAACTCTCAAACAATTATATATTTTCTTAGAACAGAGGCCATATAGACTAAAATGATGGTAGTTGCATACTTTTTTATGTCACACGATATTCAAAATTAATTAGATCAAATTTAATATTTTAAGGAAAAAAATATGCTAAAAGGAGCTTTAGTGCAAACAAACACAATATAATATCCAATGTTTTGTAACATTTAAACATGTGGTTGCTTTGAGTAAATAGATACCAAACATGTCAAGCCTTAAATCTGTGTGTGCCTGTAAAATCACAAAAAGTATGATACACAAAAACCTCCAAATTATCAGTTTAGAATTAACCACATATTATGACCCTAGCATTATTCCTTTCTCCCTGACATTTGAGGCAATACCTCACATTTATAGTGCAATTTATGCTTGCATACACATGTGTACCCTAAGCTACACATTTGCATTGGGGTATGAATTATTTGTATTTATTGTACAATATATATATTTTTTTACATTTTTTCACATTAAGTTTATTAATATCATATGGGAAATAACAAGTTCTGCACTAGGTTGCATTCATATCCAGTGAACAATGATAAAAAATGATGAGGCCCCAATGTGTGATCAGCAGAGGCGTTCATTTAATAAAGAGGTGCTTCCAGGGGGATTCTTCAGGAAGGTCAATATTTATTGATTATAAAAACAGCTCAAAACTCTATCAAAGCATGTTGCGTCCACTTTGTCAGGAAAAAGATATACAGTACACTGGATGAAATACGTAAAAATATGGCAAAAAACATTTTTAATGTAAATCCAGAGAGTGGAAAATATATACAAAAAAGTATATGTCATTTAAAAAGTGATAGAAAGGTCCTTTAGTTATAGTGATTGTTAGTTACATTTATAAAAAGCAAAGTTAAGGAATGTAATTGATGTTTGTATATAAAACTTTACACAAAGTGATGATTTGTACTGTAATATCTTATGGTGAGATTTTATGGGTATAATCTCAAATCAAGTATCCAAGTGAAGTGATAACTTAGTGTGATACAAATTGTTAATAGTAATAACTCCCAGGTATATATATATATATATATATATATATATATATATATATATATATATATATACACACACACACCTATAACCTCTTTATGAACATGGCCACAACATGGAATATGGCCCAATACATATCAGCATTCATATTGTATTGTGCTGTACATTCTGCTTATATATACACACACATTTCGTTCAGAATTCATTTTGTAATGAATTTTGACAAATTCATTCATTCGGAATTATCCGAATTTCTGAATTTTTTTAATTTTTCCAAATATTTGCAAATTTGAATATTTGAAAATTCAAAAATGTGAAATTTTGAAAATTCGGAAATTTGAAATTCAAAAACCCAAAAATTCAGAAATTCGAAAATTCAAAATGTGAAAATCTGAAAATGTGGAAATTCGGAAATATGAATGAAAATCCGAAAATTTCAAAAGAACAAAAATCCAAAAATTTGAATACCTGAAATAATAACTAACTAATAATAACTTAACCGCTTGCCGACCGCTGATCGGCATTTGACAGCGACAGAGTGGCTCTTGTAGGCAAAACGCCGTCATATGACGGCGGCTGCCAGATCACGCTCACTGTGTCCGGGGAGGGCCAGGGAGCGGGTGCGGCGCATTCGATCTCCGCCGGCTACCCGCGATGCCCCCCCCCCAGAGTGAAAGAACGGAGGTCCGTTTAAGTAAACACGGACCTCCGTTCTGTGAGGGGGGAAGGACTGTGATCACAGCCTTCCGTTATATGGAAGCTGTGATCACTTCCCTTCCCCTGTTAGGGCAGCCCCCATACAGTAAGAACACGCCCAGGGAACACAGTTAACCCTTAGAGCGCCCCCTGCAGGTTAACCCCTTCACTGCCAATGGCATTTACACAGTAATCAGTGCATTTTTATAGCCCTGATCGCTGTATAAATGCCAATGGTCCCAAAAAAGTGTCAAAATGTTCCGACATGTCCACTCTAATATCGCAGTACCGCTAAAAATCGCTGATTGCCGCCATTACTAGTAAAAAATAAAAATAAATTAAAAACCCCAGAAATTAATTCTCATCATCCGTAAACGCGACCACTTTTGCGCAAACCAATCAATAAACGCAGATTGCGATTTTTTTAATCACAAATATGAGGAAGAATATAAATCGGCCAAAACCAATGAAAAAAAATGTTTTTTTATATTTTTTTTTCGA
>BLSH010260760.1:140654-152601 GCA_018402905.1 Glandirana rugosa
AAGGGAAATGAACAGACAGTTACTCGATGTCGTGTTGTCAAGAGTTCTTAGACGTGGTCACGTTTTTAATGTATTTAGTTATACGACAGTTTAAGATAGGGTTAAAATTCTTTGTTAAATTTCTATCAAATATAATAAAAGAATAAAAACTTTCAATATTTTTAGACAAACTTTAACTGATTGTTCTTCTATTTCATCACGAGGTTTTCTAGTTAGACTGTTTAACAGAAGAATATTTAATTTTGACATAAAACATAATCTGTTCTCTCCCCGAGGTCTCTGTCCGGGCGAACAAACGTTGAGTAACAACTGATTTATGTAATTTTTGCACTGGTGCAGATTCTTGAGAACTGTTGTGCTGTAGCTCATTGACAGACAAGTAAAGGGAATATTTAACCACAGCAAAAAAAAAAGCAAAAAAAGAGAAAAAAAAATCTCACACGTCCATGCCCTTTTTGTTTGAATAAACATGTTACATTTTTGTATTTGAACCATAGGTGTAAATTTACTTGTTTGTGTTGGACAGAAATGTTTTTCTTGGCTTTTTAAAATGGTCCAGGATGGATCCATACTATTGCAAGTAGTTAATGATTCAATCAATACTGTGATGTCTATGTTACCAATATTAGCAGGAAGAGTCAAATGTGAAAATCAGCTCAGAATCAAACATAGCTCCTGTATCTGCCGATATGTAATTTACTTTATAATCCAGTAATATTGGATTATGATTCTCAGATATTTGAATGTAGAAAAGAGCTACATATTGCAGCTCAGGCTCATGTGGCCTTTTCTGCCACATTCAGTGCAGTTTCCATAGCTATGACATCTTGAGTGCTTGGGTTTCTTACACTTGGTTTTCCTCTCATTGTCTGCACATTAGTAGATTGAATTTACTCAAACAGTATATATTCTTTCTTTTTAACATGCAAACTTGGAGGTCGAATAGGGCAAATGTTATTGCAATATTTTGCAAACTACTAAGTGGTAAGTTAGGTTCTCTAAGCAGTCTCCTTCAAGTTTGCTGAGTGGTTCACTTACTGCCATAATCGCAAGACTTTGCTAGACATTCAAACCTCATCATGCACAGTAACTGTCAATTGTTTTCCCCTCTTCTTGCAGAGTTTACTGGATCATATACCTTTCAAAGAAATATGTTGCTCTGGGTCAAAGTACTTGGTAGATTTGTTGAAAACTTTAGGTCTTACCAGGGGGACAAGAAGAATTCTTATTTTTTTGCACAGGTACAGTTTCTCCAGTTGCTGCAATATAGAAAGTAATTTTTTTTTCTCACTTGACCTAGAGTTGTGAAAGACCATTAAGATCAATATAAACAAAAAATGGTACCAACATTATAGTCCATGACACAGGTCACTAAATTATCAGATTTCTTCTTTTATTTTTTTTATAAGATTTCTTTCACTTTAACCTAGTGGTTCCCACCTTCAATGCTCAATTATCCCCACAAGTCATGTTTTCAGGTTTTCCATGCTTCAATCGTATATCAATGTCAATGGCTTGGTATTTAAAACAGCTATTTGACCTAAGTAAAATTTCCAAATCATGACCTGTTGGGGGTCATTAAAGAGAAACCCAACTTTTGTTGAGAAAAAAACAACAATCCTCTCTGAGTGATCTTTGTACATTGCAAGGATTTTAACAAACTTTGTAGCAGAGTCCTACTTGTTTCTTTTTTAAGAAAAAGCTATATGTTCAATGATGTCCTTGGAAGCCGGATTCCTGAATGGGAGTGCCTGTGTTTAATAGCTGAGGCACTTTCAGTGTTTTAATGAGGAGCATTGCAATGTCTGTATCTCTTTCACTTTCTCTGTCTGCATCTCTTTCACTCTTTCTCTTTAGACAGAGCTAAACATGCTTGTTGGGATTTCTGTTTAGTGGATGTGCTCTGTTGCCAGCCCAAACAGAAAATTAGGAGCACACTAGATTTCTTAAAGATTAACAGGAATTATTCTTTATTTGCAGCAATAAAGAGATAAACATGGGGAACCTGCATGTATAGTGGAGGTGTATTATTAATAATATGATATGCTCTGACATACACTTTAATGGCCCAGTAAGGAGTGGATTATTAATATTTGCTCCTGTTTAATGCTTCTTATTTATTCAAGGAAAATGGATTCAATGGAAATCCTTTTTTGTCCTCACATTTTTGAGCTAGTAGAGGGAAATTGTGAACATGGGGTCCCTATTATCTCTTTATTTTTATACTGGTTAAATGGTCAAATCAAGCAGCCCCTCTGTCTGGGAGCATGGGATTCAGTGTAGATCCTTTTTTTTTAAATAAAACCACTTGCCAACCACCTAACTGTAAATATACGTCATTATTTTCCTACTACAAGGAATGTTTACACTTCTTGCAATAGGAATAAAAGCGATCAATTATTTTTTTTAAAAAAAGAACAGTGTAAAAATAAAAAGTAAAATAAATAATTCAAAAAAAAAAAAAGCTCGCGTGTGAACGCATACGTAAGTCCCGCCCACATATGAAAACGGTGTTCAAACCACACATGTGAGGTATCGCCGCGATCGTTCGAGCGAGAGCAACAATTCTATCACTAGACCTCCTCTGTAGCTCAAAACTGCTAACCTGTAGAATTTTTTAAACATCGCCAGTGGAGATTTTTAAGCTGCAAAGTTTGTCGACATTCCGCGAGCGGACGCAATTTTGAAGCATGACATGTTGGGTATCATTTTACTCAGCGTAACATTATCTTTCACAATATGGGAAAAAATTGGCCTAACTTTACTGTTTTCTTATTTTTTTAACAAAAAAAACTGAATTTATTAAAAAAAAAAGCACGCTTGGAAGACCGCTGCGCAAATACGGTGTGACACAAAGTTTTGCAATGACTGATATTTTATTCTCTAGGGTGTTAGAAAAAAATATATATAATGTTTGTGGGTTCTAAGTAATTTTATAGCCAAAAAAAATGATTTTAACTTATAAACAACGAACCCAAAAGACAGGTCCCTTACTGAGGTGGTTAATGCATTCCCTGCATTAAGGTAAAAATGTTTAGGTAAACGGTATTGCCCCCTCACACCTCCTAAATCTTACCTAAGTCCTCACTTGATTCAACGCTGTGCCCATCTGCAGCGTCTCTGATTTTGCGGTCTCACAAACTTTGCTGAGACAGTGGGTGTCAAGATTCAGCAATTGGGAGACCAGATATATGTAGCTGCACACAGAAAACTGGGACCAAACAATGGATCCATCTTCAAAGTGAGATTTATTTACAGTGGCACAAGAGACAACCACACCCCAGCAAACAGTAAACATGAACAAACCCCAGTGACAAAATCCCTAACAACCATAGGCGTGCACAGGGGGTGTGCCGAGTGTGCCCAGGCACACCCTAATCAACCCCTACACCAATAGCATACCTCAGATGCATGTCATGGCTGTGTGAGTCCGACATTCTCAGTGTCCAGTCACTGCAGCCCCGTCCCCACACCCATCCGCACAAATAGGAGATCAGGAAGCCTCAATCTACTCCTGCTCCCGCCCCCTCACTCCAATTCCAGTGGCTGTGCTATGGCCAGGAAGAGGATGTGTGGGCAGGGACTTTCAAACAGCAGCTATATCCTCTACATCAGGGATAAGCAATTAGCAGACCTCCAGCTGTTGCAAAACTACAAATCCAATCATGCCTCTGCCTCTGGTGTCATGCTTGTGGCTGTCAGAGTCTTGCTATACCTCATGGGACTTGTAGTTCTGCAACAGCTGGAGGTCTGCTAATTGCATATCCCTGCTCTACATGAACACTCTGCCTGCAGTGCCTGAGCCTCCAGGGATAAGCCTCTGAGTAAATACTGTGAGCAAGCTCTCCCCCCTCCCTTCTGTCTACCAAATCTCTCACCCTCATTTGCTCTCCCTCCTCCATTTTATTTGCTGCTTCAGAAGTAACTGATCAGAAACTGTATATAAAGGTGAAAATTCTAAAAATAAATAAATAAAAAAAACAGCAGAAAATGTCTAATCAGTGCAACACATTTCAATGTACAGTGCTTCACATGCTTTGAATGGTCACAGAAAGTTAATAGAAAAAGAAATCCAGTTCAGAGGGGGAGAACATAGTATTCTGCATTGAAAAGCAGGCTTGCTGCAAGTTGTTCCCTTTACAATTTTGCAGGTACCGTATGTATTTTGAGTTCTAGATTCACAGCTGGTTCACACCACACTTTTTTTTGTGATTCAGATGCATTTCTGAATGCACATGCATCTTTAATGTATTAATGTGTTTTTTCCCTCTTGTTTTTTTTTTTTTTTTTTTTAATGGGTTCCAATGTGTTTTTGATGTGTTTTGCCATGCTCCAGTGTAGTTCCATGCAGAAAAAATGAAGCATGATCTACTTTTGTTGGCTGCACTGGAACACACTGCACAAGTGGGAACTTGAGCCTCTGTAATCCATGTAACAAAGTGTCCATGCGGTTTTGATGCAGAATAAAAAAAGCACAGTACTGCATCTGGTGTGAGCCAGTCCTTGATCATCTGCATTGCCAAAAAGCAACAGAATGCTCTCACTGAAGCAGAACATTTTGCAATGTCTGGTTGTGAATCTCAGAATTGTAAGGTGACAGCAGACAGTTCAGACAAAAAAGACCATGCTTGAACAAAGACACGCTTGATAAGGCACTCACTGACTTTAAAGTGGTTGTCAAGTTTAAAAAAAAAAAAAAACACCTGCAAGAGAAAGGCTTAATGAGCTAGTACGTATCGCATACTAGCTGATTATGAAATGCTTACCTTAGATCGACGCTGTAGCAGCAGTCCCCGAGCACCGCTGTGACCAGCGACATGCTGAGTCCGTCGTCTTCCAGGATCCTGGGCGCCGGCCAATCACAGCACGGACTCCAGCGCTGTGATTGGCAGGAGCCGCGCTGACATCACAACCGCGCATGCGCACGGGAGCCGTCATTTATGGCACACTTTGTGAAGAAATACGCAATATGCAAATACAGGGAATATCTCCTTAACGGTGCAAGTTTAGGAGATATTCCTGGGACCTACAGGTAAGCCTGAATATAGGCTTACCTGTAGTTTAAAGTGGTTGTCATGACTTGACACCCTTGATAAGGTACTCACTGACTTTAAACACCACACAATGCAATGCTCACATTTGCAGTAATCTGTTGCAGTGCTTTAAAGGTTAGAAACTTGCTGCTATAGGGTAACAGCCCTCTTTTCCTGTCTCGCAATGCTGCTATGGTGTTTTCATCTTCACCTTTCACACAGGCTTCTGATGGATGCTACAGGTATAGTCACACAGGCGTTTAGCCATGATGCAATTCCTAGTAGCAGAAGTCTATAGAATACTTCTGCGCTATTTGATAGCTGGGAGCAGATTGCTGCAGCCACCGAGCCCATACAATGCAATGACAGGCTGCCAGTGGCCAAAGCTATTCATGGCTGTTCACACAGCCAGCAATTACCTGCAAGGATACAATGTGTGCATTCAGCAGCAATCCCCATAAGTAATGGTATTGCTCAATTCAAACTCCACCTTATTTCAGTTGCGCTCTTTAGGCCCCTTTCACACATACGGACCGTTTGTCCGTTTTTCATCCATCCGTTGACGGATGAAAAACGGACATCAATGCATCTCTATGGAAAAATGGATGACAATGGATGATCATCCATTTGTATCCCTTTTCATCCTCTTCCGTCAACAACAGTTTTTTTGAACTGATGAAAGCCCTATTTTTCATCCGTCAAAAAAACTGATTGGACGAAAAACTGATGTAAACTGACGAATGATCAGTTTTTCATCCATTTTTGCATTGGTAGTGGGTGTAAAAAGAACTGATGACCACGGATGAAAAACTGATGAAAAAACTGATGACCACGGAAGAAAAACTGATGAAAAAACTGATGAGCACTGATAAAACACGTATGAAAAACTGATGAATACTTCATCCGTTTTGACGTGATTGAACGGATGAAATGAACGGTCCCTATGTGTGAAAGGACCCTGGGGCTCCTTTCACACGAGTGGATCGTTCTGGTCCGCCTGTCAGTTTTTCAGTCGGTCCCGAACGGACGCTCCATTGTCCTCTATGGAGCGACGGATGTCAGCGGTGACATGTCCGCTGACATCCAATTCGCTCCGATCCGCCAAAAACAGACGGATGGAAACCCTATTTTCCATCCATCTGATGGATCGTATCAGATGAACACGGACAGATGGTCCGTGTTCATCTGATCCTCCATAGAGGAGAATGGAGCTGTGACAGGTCAGTCTCTGCACAGAGTGCAGAGACTGTCCTGTCATCGGCCGGCTCAGCAGGGATAAATGGATGGATCCCCGCTGAGCAGCCGAGCCCGTCAAAACAGGCAGACCGTTCAGGTCCGTGTTCATCCGATCCCCCATAGAGGAAAGTGGAGCTCTGACAGGTCCGTTTCTGCACGGAGTGCAGAGATGGTCCTGTCATCCGCCGGCTCAGCGGGAATCAACGGATGGATTCCTGCTGAGCAGCAGAGCATGTCCGCTTGTGTGAAAGGACCCTTAGGCATTAGATGTGATCTCACCTTAATTTCTGCACATCTGATACCTAAAGAGAGCAACTGAAATAAGGTGCAGTTTGAAGTGAATTTCTACACTTAAGTGGAGCACATTATATGAGGACATTGTTAAACCCAGAGACTGTGGACTTACAGTATCATAAATAGTATTGCACATGTAATTATAGTGGAAGTTCATCCTAATACTAAAATCTGTAAATATACAGCCACCCACTATCTAAGACTAACCTATCCCACCCCCATTAAAGAAGAATTCGCTATACATAGATTTCTGAAGCCAGTCCAGTCCCATTCTGAGTTGTCAGTGACGGCTTCTCTGTGTGGGATCGTGCCGGGAGAGGCAGCCAACGAAGGAAGCCTCATAGTAAGCCTATGGGTGACGTCACTTTCCAGGCATTTCCCAACCATTGTCAGCTGTCTCTTCTGCAGAGCTTCCGCCGTTGGAGACCAGCTCCGGACGGCTTCAGAAAAGGTATGTATAGGGATTTCTTCTTTACAGGGCTAGATAGGGTAGTGTTAAATAGTGGATGCCAGTAGATTCGGAGATTTTAGTATTAGGGTGAAATTCCACTTTAATGTGGACACTGATATCAGAAATATATAGAATGTTAGTTTTGGGTGGAATAATATTTTTTTTGATAACACATGAAAATGGTTGTTATTTTATGCACCTATTGTTAGTCATGTTGTGGAGTGCATCGTGATAGCACAGGGTTGTAACACCTATATTTTTATAGGGTTATCAATATGAACTATATTAAATAATTGTTTATGATACGCAGGACTTTGGCAAGCTAAATATCATTTAGTTAGGGTTTACAGCTCCCTCTCTCTCTCTTCCCTCCCTTTCCCTTCCTCTCAATGTGAATCACAGGTGCTGCTGAAAACAAGCAAAGTGAATATGTATAGAGATAATGGTGCTTTCAGACTAATGTGGAGCAGTTTATTTATTTATAAGTGTGTGTGTATGTAAAATATACAGTACATACACACACGTGTGTTTAAGCTTTGGGGTGCACACCCTAATGCAATAGGCTGGGCGTGCCTATGCTAACAACTAACTTTATACAAAATATATACACAATGAGGGACAAGGGTAACAGGGAATACCAGGGATGCAAGGAAAGGGAGAATCAAAACTGGGTACAGGAGCCAGGAGCAGGATTAAGCAGCAGGCAGGGTGCAGGATGCAAGATTAGCTTAGGAACCAGATACACAGGTATAAGGATCTTGCAGCAAGGATAGCTATCAAAACAGTGACGCAAAATTTGTTAGTAGGAGAAACCTTATATAGCCACCCCTGCTGGTGGACACTGGAACTGCAACAGTCAGCCCAGAGCACCACAGTGCCACCAGCAGGCAAACTCAGTCCTAAAAGGGGAACCCATTGGCCCCCGCTAATGTCAATCAAAGTCAATGACGAGGGGGTGGGGTGGGGCTGAGTCACGCTGTCTGTGTCTATGGACACAGGCAGCACAGCTTGGGATTGAGCCCCCAGGTGTGCTATGATAGGAAGCACCTTCCTATGGTGGCACTCCAAGAAGAGGAGGAACCAGGAGCGCGGCAGGGGGTCCTGAGAAGAGGTGGTTCTGGGCTTCTCTGTGCAATTCTATTTCACAGAGCAGGTAAGTATAAACCTGTTTCTTATTTTTTTTTTTTTAAACTGAGTTTACAACCACTTTAACCACTTCAGACCCGGAAAGGTTTTACCCCCTTAATGACCAGGCCATTTTTTTGCAATATGGCACTGCATTGCTTTAATTGACAACTGCACAGTTGTGCAAAGCTGTACCCAAATAAAATTGATGCCCTTTTTTCCCCACAAATAGAGCTTTCTTTTGGTGGTATTTTATCACTTCGCATTTTTTATTTTATGTGCTATAAATATAAAAAGCAATTATTAAGTATCCTTGATCAACAGGTTAGACCTGAGAGGGTGAGGTAAAGCCCCCAGTTTAGAATGGAGGATGGCCTGGAGTTTGAGAGGAGACACCAGTGCCCCCTCCAGCATAAAATCATAGTAGTGTTCAGATAGCCAATCCAAAGCTTGTCTCATTAAGCAAGATAGACTGTAAAATCTAATATTGGGTAGAACCGCCCCTCCCTCCCTCCTCGGGAGACAGAGTTTCTGAAGTGCAATCCTAGGCTTTTCCGGCGCCAGAGAAAGGTGTTTAGAGCAGCATGTATCTTTTGTATATCTGTGTGCTTAAGCATTAATGGTAGGGTCTGCAATGGATAGAGCAGTCTGCCAAAAGATACCATCTTAATAAGGTGGCATCTCCCGAAGAGCGATAGGGGGAGGGTCTCCCATACTTCCAACTCCTGTACAATCTTTTTAATAGTTTGAGGATAATTCAAGCTGTATAGTGAGGAAGGTTGTCTACCAATATGTATTCCGAGGTAAGTAATATGGTATTTAGCCACTAAGAATGGGGAAGATGTCGTCCAAGCCGCCGATAAGCGAGGGTTCA
The DNA here is from genome assembly GCA_018402905.1 of Glandirana rugosa. Taxonomy (NCBI): domain Eukaryota; kingdom Metazoa; phylum Chordata; class Amphibia; order Anura; family Ranidae; genus Glandirana; species Glandirana rugosa. The sequence goes on from BLSH010260760.1 coordinate 149,668, forward strand.
AGGACAGAATTTCACTTTTTGTTTTTTTAAACCGTAATATGTTTATTCACATATTCAAAATGGTTTCCATATACAAACTATTAGTTCAATGGATAATCAAACAGAAGAGACAAGTATACATTTCATTAATCTGTAGATCAGTGCAATATAGAGTAATTGCTTATAATGCCATTGTTATGTGATAACATAAGCAATATTACCATGTGTCTTATCATTTTCACAAGTTCCATTTATAGAATTTACCATTGTTAAAAGTCTTAATCATATGTAGTCAGTAAAAGAGAAAAAGTTAGAATGTGAAAAGTAAAGGACATAGAGAAGTAAAGGATACGGAGCAGCCACTAGGTTCAGCCAGGCCATGTTATTCTGAGGACATCAGGGCTTGGAAATTAACAGAATATCTGAACATAACCCAAGGTCTCATAAGTTTGTTGAGCTTTTCATTTTTTTCTGCCGCTATGGCCCTAATTTCTTCCATGCTATATATATTTTGTGTATGTTGAAGCCATTCCTGTATAGAAACCTGGTTATGGAGTTTTTGTAGCGTTTCATTGTACAATTTGATATATGGAGGAGGCAGCATGTAGCATTTAGATGTATAGTAGTTTCTGTTATTTGCTTAATAATCTTGCAGGCTTGATTCCAGAAAGTGCGTATCATATGACACCCCCACCATATATGTAGCAGGTCGCCTTCTTCCCTTCCACATCGCCAGCAGAGACTGGAAGTCAATGGAAACCACTTATGAATCTTCATAGGTGTATTATACCAATTTGTTAACAGCTTGTAGGAGGTCTCCTGGCTGCGTGTGTTTATGGAGCTTTTGTGTGCGATCACGCATGCATGTAACCACTGGTCGTCAGTAAATGTGGTATTTGCCACATTTCGGCCATGCTAACTCTGCCTTCTGAGGTACTGGCGGTGCCACAGCTGCGTTGGCGGCCTCTTCCTCCTCCTCCTCTGCCTTCGCCTTTTGCTTCCACTGAGCCCCCGGTGTCATTTGGGAATGCCCTCAGCAGCGCCTCTACCAGCGTGCGCTTTTAGTCATGCATCTTCCTCTCACGCTCCAGTGAGGGAATTAACTACCTCCTATCCGCGCTATAGCCGAATGACGGCTACAGCGCGGCTCTAAAATGCCGGGAGGACGTCTATTGACGTCCTCCCATTCGGCTCGTGCTGGGCGCGCTCCCGCACACTGCGGGAGCGTGCCCGCAGGTCGGGCGGACCCGATGTCCGCCGGAGACCCGCGATCTCCATACAGACAGGAGGAACGGGGAACCGCCGAAGTAAACACGGTGGTTCCCCGTTCTGTGAGGGGGGCATGCCAGATCTACTGATCCCTGTGACTGGGATCAGTTAGATCTGTCATGTCCCTGCCAACCCCGCCCCCCACAGTTAGAACACACCCAGGGAACATTGTTAACTCTTTCACTGCCCCCTGCAGGTTAACCCCTTCACTGCCAATGACATTTACACAGTAATCAGTGGACATTTAAATTTCTGATCGCTGTATAAATGTCATTGGTCCCAAAAAAAGTGTCAAAAACGTCCGACATGTCTGCCCCGATATCGCATTACCGATAAAAATCGCAGATCGCCGCCATTACCAGTAAAAAAAAAAAAAAATAATAAAAACGCCATAAATCAATGTCCATAGTTTGTAGGCGCTATAACTTTTGCGCAACCCAATCAATAAACGCCGATTGCGATTTTTTTAACAAAAATATGTACAAGAATATATATCGGCCAAAACTGATGAATAAATTTGTTTTTTATTTTTTATTTTTGGATATTTATTATAGCAAAAAGTAAAAAATATTGTTTTTTTTTCAAAATTGTTGCTTTTTTTTTGTTTATAGCGGCGATCAGAAATGACACAGAGGCGATCAAATACCACCAAAAGAAAGCTCTATTTGTGGGAAAAAAAGGACGCCAATTTTGTTTGGGTACAACGTCGCACGACCGCGCAATTGTCATTCAAAGAGCGACAGCGCTGAAAACTGAAAATTGGTCCGGGCAGGAGGGGGGTTTAAGTGCCCAGTAAGGAAGTGGTTAAGGACGGCACGTTGTCCTTGTAATGGGGATCCAGCAGGGTGGCCACCCAGTAATCGGCACAAGTTACAATGAGGAAAACTCGGCTGTCATTGCGCAGGCACTGCAGCATGTAGTCGGCCATGTGTGCCAGGCTGCCCAGAGGCAAAGACAAGCTGTCCTCTGTGGGAGGTATATCATCTGTGTCCTACGTATCCCCCCAGCCACACTCCAGTGATGCCCACGAGCTGCTTTGGGTACCACCCTGCTGCGGTTCCTCCTCCTCCTCCTCATGATGTTCCTCGTCCTCCAGAACTGTGCCCTGGCTTGAATATTTTTGACTTGGCCTATGCTGGTGCAGGAACCCACCCTCCGGGCCACTTGCGAACGACTGGCCTGATAACCGTGGAAATGACCCCTCTTCCTCCTCCTCCTCATTCTCCTGTGCCACATCCTCTTCCATCATGGCCCGCAGCGTTTTTTCAAGGAGACATAGAAGTGGGATAGTAACGCTGAGAACAGCGTCATCGGCACTGGCCATGTTGGTGGAGTACTCAAAACACCGCAATATGCTACACAGGTCTCGCTGGTGGTGAAGTGGTGCTGTTCCGCAGCGCGACTGACCCATGCGTGCTGCAGCTGAAACTCCACTATTGCCTGCTGCTGCCCGCACAGTCTCTCCAGCATGTGCAAGGTGGAGTTCCACCTTGTGGGCACGTCACATATGAGGCGGTGAGCGGGAAGGCCGAAGTTCTGCTGCAGCACAGACAGGCGAGCAGCAGCAGGGTGAGAACGCCGAAAGTGCGCACAGACGGTCCGCACTTTCTGCAGCAGCTCTGACATATCCGGGTAGTTTTTTTAGAGAATTCTGTACCACCAAATTCAGCACATGCGCCAGGCAAG
>BLSH010260760.1:156902-177534 GCA_018402905.1 Glandirana rugosa
CCTGTCTAATAACAAGTTTTTCTGGAACCTGGCCCTATAGGAGTAGGCGATGATTTTTGAACAATAATCTGTCCCTTACAGCAACAGCTGGAACCTGGCCCTATAGGAGTAAGCAATGATTTTTGAACAATAGTCTGTCCCTTACAGCAACAGCTGGAACCTGGCCCTATAGGAGTAAGCAACGATTTTTGAACAATAATCTGTCCCTCTAAGCAACAGCTGGAACCTGACCCTATAGAACTAGGAGATGATTTTAGAACAATATAATCTGTCCCTCTAAGCAGAAGCCTCTACGTAGTGCAGTCAGATTGTTCTGTAATGCAGTCTGCAATCTGTCACTCAAAGCAGCAGTATGAGAAATCTCTAATTAGGTCAGAATCAGATTGTTGTGTAATGCAGGGTGAGAACTGCAATATGTCCCTCAGAGCAGCAGTAGTAGTAATCTCTAATTAGTCCAGAATCAGATCGTCCTATAATGCAGGATGAGATGTTAAAATATCTGCAATCTGTCCCTCACAAAAACGGTGGCAGCTTCCTCTCCCTACACTAGTCAGAGTCTCAGAGAGCATGTGAGATGCAGCACTGTGATTCCAGCTTATAAAGAGGCTGGGTCACATGATGCACTGGCCATTCACAGCCATTCCATTAGTAGGCATGGCTGTGATGGCTTCTAAGGGCAAACCAGTGAAACGCTTGTTGATTAGCTGCCCTGCAGCTATTTAACATGCGTGATTCAACTACCAGAACCCGAACATTTTTTGAAATATCCGGGTTTGGGTCCGAGTCTTGGACACCCCAAAGTTCGGTATGGACCCAAACTTTACAGTTCGGGTTTGCTCAACACTATCCAGGATGCTATCAACTTAAGGGTACAAACAAACCGTGGCAATCCGCACGCTAAATTGACCAAAGTGTGTCCCACATTTTCATAAAGGGTAGAAAAAAACGAGGGGAGAAATGAGATTCCTGGGTATACAGATCATGTAGCTTCCTGATGCTTAGTAGCTTTGGTAACTTGGGATAATTTGCCATACAGTGGTACAGTGCATTTGGTGTATTTAGATTTTTTAATCGAAGGTGGCTTGGAGGGAGAAGACTGAGGGGTCTGGGGTGGAGTAACAGTCTGCTGTGGCTCCAGGAATTCCTGGTATCATTCAGGTAGGTTGATAAGAGGTAGTCCCAGTTGTTCCCAAAATGTTGGTATCTCATCCGGCATACGTAGGTAGAATTGCCTGCCCTTATAAGTGGCATTCAGGGCAAAGGGAAAATGCCACCTATAAGGTATTTCCCTCTCTCTCAGCACCGACAAAAGAGGCCGCATGGCGAGCCTGTTTTTCAGGGTGATAGGAGAGAGATCCTGATAAAGAGATAGTATACAGTCATTAAATAAAATGTGTTTGTTCCGTCTTGCCTTTGCCAGAATATCTTCCTTAAGAGGAAAGCTTTGCAGAGAACAAATAATACCCCGTGGTGGTGCTGTGTCAGCCGGGCGTGGAGTTAATGCCCTGTGTGCTCTCACAAATTCAATTATTTCCTCCCTGGGACATTCAAGCACTTCATTAAACACAGTCTGTAGTGCGGATGTAATCTGTGGGACCTCAACCGTCTCAGGGATCCCCCTGACCCTTATGTTCTGTCTCCTCCCCCAGTTCTCTAAGTCCTCCAAATGTCTATTCATCTAAATTAAATGCAGGGTATGTGAGGAAACCATGCTCTGCAAATGTTCTATGGCCCTGTCTCTTTTATGCACCGCTTGATCTGTAGTGGCCATTCGCTCAGAGAGCGATAGCATGTCAGCCTTCAGGTCTGTTATGGCTGAAAAGAAGGTGCTTTTAATGTCAGTGGCTATCCGATTCATTTCCGATAGCTGCAGAGGGTGATCTGTGTCTTCTGGTGTTCTTACCAGTTCTTAAGATGCCGACATGGAGTCCTCACTGAGCTCTGGCTCGTGGCGTGCCGCCGCCATCTTGGAGCCTGTGTGGCCTCTGGTCTGAGGTGTTTGGAGGTTAAACAGGCCCGAAATCCTCTAATTCCTGGGTGAAGAGAGGGGGCGACGTGAAGCGGGTCCTTTAGCTGACCTATCTCGCCTTCCCATAGCCGGATCGGTCGGTGCTGTGCAGTTGTGAGAGGCTTTATCAGCCACGGGTGTGAGGAGCTCCTCTACTCTGCTTCCTTTCCTGCTGAGCGCCAAGCCACGCCCCCCAGAATCTCACTTTTGTCAACGTTTATCCGAAGGCCAGAGCAGGCCCAGAAAGGTCATGAAAAAGTTCCTGCAGATATACCATGTCTGAGGATGGGTTAAAGGAGAAAAGAAGAATGTCATCGGCAAAAACAGCCGACCAAACAGTTTGGTTGCCAACTGTTTATTTAAATGTTAAATAGTAAGGGGGAAAGGGGCAGCCTTGCCTAGTGCCCTTAGTCAACTGTATGTCAGTGGACATGAAGTTTGGGGTAACTAGACGTGCTGTGGGCGAGGCGTACATTTTTTGGACAAATTCCAGGATATGACCAGTCAAGCCGAAGGCTTTCATGATCATAAATAGCCAGGAGAAGCTGATATTATCAAAAGCCTTCTCTGCGTCAAGTGAGATAATAACAGTGTCCTGCTCGGGATTGGTTTTAGCATGTTCGAGGGCCAGAAGTACCTTGCGGATATTGAGGGTGGCTGAGCGGCCTGATATAAAACCTGATTGCGCAGGATGTAGGAGAAATGGAAGTAGGCAAGCTAATCGTGTTGCTATAATTTTGGACAAGATTTTGGCGTCTACATTGATGAGCGAAATAGGTCTCTTTGCCCTTTTTGGCTATCAGTTTAATATAAGCTTGTGAGCCCGAGAGCAGGTAAGGACCTTCCGTCCATATAGTCCTATAAACGTGGGATAGGGTGTCAGGGATAAGGTCAAGCATCAGTTTGAAGAATTCGGCGGACAGTCCGTCAGGTCCAGGGGATTTGCCTGAGGCGAGAGACTGGATAGTGGAGCGAATTTCCGCAGAAGTTATGGGGGCGTTCAAAGTCTCACTCTGTTCGGGGGATGGGGTAGGCAGCTTGATTCCTGCAAGTAGGTCAGACGCCTTTGAAGGATCAATAGGGTCCTTCGAATAGAGAGAGGTGTAGAAATTGGCGAGGAGGGAGCTGATCTCAGAGGGAGTTTTAACAATATTACCACTAGGGTTTCGTAGGGCTCCAATATGGGTAATATTTTTTACTTTCTGCTATACAACTTACCCAATAATTAATATGTAAAAAATCAAATTTCTTTATCAATTTAGGCCAATATGTATTCTGTTACATATTTTTGGTTAAAAAATCCCAATAAGCATATATTGATTGGTTTGTGCAAACTATGGGATATATTGATGGAATTTTTTAAATTTTAAAATTTTTTTACTACTAATGGTGGCGATCAGGGACTTTTAGTGGGACTGCAAAATTGTGGCGGACAAATCTGACACTCAGTGACACTTTTTGGGGACCAGTGATACCAATACAGTGATCAGTGCTAAAAATGCACTGTCACTGTACAAATGACACTAGCAGGGAAGGGGTTAACATCAAGGGCAATCAAAGGGTTAAATGTCCGCTGTTCTGCCTCTCCTGAGAATGATCGGAGGGTCCTGTCGGCTCCCACTGTGTCCAATCATAATGGAAGTGGGTCGCCGGCAGTGCACGCATGCGCCCCAGACACAGTGCACAAAATCAAGTACAGGTATGTGATTTCACTCAGGAGAGCCGTCCTGCCACAGTATATCTATGTGGGGCAGTCCAGAAGTGGTTAAATAAATTAGAACGTGGAAACAATATTTGCTGTCTCGGGGTGAACACAAGTAACTTAACCACTTGCTTGCGTGCAAAAAAGTAGGTACTTGCAGGTAGGGTAATGCTTTAGATAAACACACAAAGAGCAGGTCTGTGCAACCCCCTGATTCCTTTGCACAGTCTTTCAGGGAGTTCACATGAAATTATAAAAAGACTGAAATGAAAAAGCTGTAGCTTTAGAGAAAGGTTTTAGCTGAGTTCGAACCTCAGAAAGTCAATACAATTTTAGATTTTAGTTGACATACACTAGTAGAATTGAATTAAAACATTTTCATTTTAATATTTGTTTGGTTTTATAATCATTAGCAGGGTCAAATTCATGCTCACTGCAGTGCTGCAAAAATTCAAAGGAGAAGGTGGAAAATTTTTGTGAATGACTGCATTTCTAACAGTGAATGTTGTTTTCTTTCAGGAAAGTATGTTCGCTCCAAATTCGAAAGGTAAAAGCATGCACATTTGAAGTACCTTTAAACAACATTATCAAGCCATGTAATGTACTAATGAGAATTTTCATACAAATGTACATATGAATATTCACAGTGGCGGCTGGTGTTTTTTTCTTTTAAGGGGGCCGGCAAACAGCCCCCCCCCCCCAGGAGGGCAGTCGGGATATCAAAGTCCCGCACTTACCCCATCTAGCAAGCGGGCGGGCAGCAGTATCTGGCAAGCAGGTGCTTTCCTTTTGGCGGCTTTGGCCATGCATTTCCCTCCTCCTCCGAGAAAGGCATCCAGTAGGATCACCTGACCCGCCAAGCGGGAAAAGGGTAACATACCCGCACTTCCTGATTGGCAGAGAGGCGATTCGGTGTTAGAAAAGCAAATATTTATTTGCTTTTCTAACACACGTGAGTGGGCTGAGATCATAATGCTGTGAGCTCGGAGTCCACTCTATTCTGAAGCCTATTAGAGCCTATGACTCTAATCAGGTGCTACAAAAAAACCCCCACTGCTGTAATACATGTACCCTGAAAGTGGGCAAATGAATGAAAGGGGGTGGTGAGGTTAGAGGGGGTGGCGCCCATGCGTACTTAATGGACGGGCTGCCCCTGAATATTTGTATGCACTTTCATTTGAAAATCTACTACTGTGTGGCCAGCTTTAGAGCCTCCATGCTTTCGAATTAAGAAACACACACAAGAAATTTGACTGATACATATATGTGTAATGAGTACCTATTCATGCAGAATACTGTAGTGAGAGTTTTATGTATTCATAGCTAAACATTCTAGTAAGGTAAGAATATGAGAAATCAGAAATGAGAGAAATCTTCAGTAGTCAAAATCAAAACTTGCCATGCTTATGAATTTGTATTTGTTGATTACTTATGACAGCTTACTTTTTTTTGCTGCTTTTAGCGGAATATTTAATTTGATATGCCAGGCACATTCCAACTACTCTCTGAAAAAAATTGTATAACCAAATGTTATCCTTTTTTAGGGCAATGCAAAACTGTTACTTAGCCTCTACCTTTCCTAGCGACACATACTAAAGCTAGTCATAGACGGCTCAAAGCTCCTGATTCCTGTCAAATCGGTCAAACTTTGAGTTGCAGTTGGCCCCGTCAGATCCATTTGATTCAACAAAAGTCAATTAAAAAAATCAAATACGCCAGGTGACAAGTTATCGGCCCCACAGGGACTGCATCTCCTATGTAATTCAGTCACTATTTGGGTATTTATGCAGATGCAGGTGATGTTGCTGCCTGAATACAATGACCAAGCAATTAAAAAGATGGAGTGCCGCACTAGTTCATGCATTCCATAAAAGAGTTTATTCTGCAACAAAATCTAACATGTCTGAGGGGCTTAAAACTCCCTCTTCATCAGGGCTTGTAGAGTAAATTGGAAACCAAGTAAGAGTGTACAGATCATGCAGGCTCTTGAACAAAGATGGGGTTATCTTTGTCAGAGTGCCTACATGATTTGACATGCCTACTTGTATTCCAACTTACAGTTCAGGATGGTATCCCTCATGTTTCGGAGCCCCGAAACATGTTTGGGGAGGGTCAGAGTGAACTGATTTTAGTAACGTCCAAGCAAACACAACTACATGACGGGGAGACAACCTGACTGGGTGCACTCACAGAATTTCGCAGAAAACAGAGTATCAACAGATCTAGGATGCTTCAAAGGCGCCTGTCTCGAGGGATAGAATGTAGCTTGGCCAGTCTGCGCCCAAATGGGGAGACATCCAAGAAGCATAGCATGCCCCTTATTTTTCACGAATAGTCAGGAACCTCTCCCTACTGCTATTACTGTCCTTGTCAGACAGTTGACTTGTCCCTACACTACCCACAAGTGGAACGCATGCCAAGCTTGGGAGCATAAGATGGCTGCCAGAGTCAAATGGGGTGGCAGCATCCAATCAGATTGCTTCCCCAAAGACCCAGGAAACCATAAAGGAACTATGTTCCTCTCTACTCCCCTTCAAATGCAATTCTGCTGCTGTCAAGCACCACCTACAGTGGAGAAAATAGACTGCACCTGTCTACACATGTTTGATTTTGTTGCAGAAAAAAACTTTTATGGACTGTATGAACTAATGTGACGCTCCTATATTTTCAATTTATTTAGTAATCTCCTCTGAAGGTTCAGCAGGACTTCATGGTTGTTGGTGAGCAGCCTCCAGAACCTATATATACACTGCATATAACATTACAATATATCACCACAAGATTCTGTGCTCCTATACCACAAAAAAGACTACACACAGTAGCCAGAAATTGAGATTTCTCCATTAAGCTAAAGCTATTGATTTTCTCTTGTTCAGCCCACAAGAGAAATCTAACCATTTATGACTGGAATGTACTTGCTTTTGCAGCCCTTCTGTTTTGTTCTGCTGCTAAATGAGAAGTGAACAAGCCCTGTGGCAGCTCCAAGTCATAGGTTGGAGCTAAGGACTGTATTATCCCCATGTGACAGTAGTGGGTGTCAAGCTGAACAGAGAAGCAGAGAAACAAAAGAATAGTTAGCATGTACAGTTGGGATTGGAGGTGGCAAATAAATAAACCCTGTTTGGTGGCAATGCTATACAGAAATTGTTTCTGTACAGCATTTATAGAACCATGTAGTGCAATCTGAGCCCTAGGAGCTAAATTAATCATCAAGCAGACATCTATTCAATTTGTTTTAATCTTCTTTTTTCTAGAAATAGCAAACAATTTTACCAAGCATAAGCCAAACAAAAAGTGCCTGAAAAGATAATCTTGTGATATAAATGTACTATACAGGCTTATAATGTAAAATGCAATCACATCACAATTAACAAGGATATGTTTTCAAATAATGTCAAAGGATATGAAACATTGGTTGCAAATATAATGAGGCACTTACTGTAAATGGAAAATTATTAAACATGTAGACAGTAGACTGTATGGCATAAACACTCACAATTGTATTGGCTGAGCTGGTATAATTATATATTGGGCAAACACTAGAGATGAGGTTCATATTCACCACTACTATGTAAACCATTGTGACAGGAAGCCAGGAAAATCTATGGGTTGTGTACAGGATGGGAGATATATTTGTCCCAGGTTTATGCTGTACACTGTTTGCTTTTGTGTTTGTGCTGTGTAGTGAGCCCGTTTGGACTCAATAACGGTCAATGAGCTCAGGTGTAACAGATAAAACACTCAGGGCTCAATAAAATTTCCAGATTGCTTTAACAAGGGGCTCCACCCTGGAACCAGATCTCTGTACACGGCAGACTGGGGAGCAGCCATACCTCTGAATGGTGAGATTAAGTCTGTGTGACTAAAAGCCTCTGTTTATTTTCTGTGTGACTGCCAAGTGTCTGAGCAGTGGTAGGTTTTGGCAGAACAAGTAGTCAGGTTCCTGTGTCTTTGCAGTTAGAATCCCTAAGTGGCAAGGGTTTATTTTCTGTTTTGTTTTATTTTACCAGTTTTGATGCCTGCACTTTGTAACCACAGACGTGTAAATAAACCACAGTTTTTGCTTTCACAAAGATCCTGCTGTCTGTCCGTGCCTACTTCACTGTGCTGTGACCCATCCAGGGGGTCCTGCACACCCCACTACTGAGCTAATTTCTTACATATGGTGGAGATTTGTGGGGCAGGTGAAGTAAGGTCAGCATGGAGGAGCTACTGAGACAGCTTGCTCTGGCAAACACAAACCAACAGCAGACAAATGCAACTTTGCAACAGAGCCTTGCAATTCAGCAGAAAGTACTGGAACAGTAGGACTAGAAACATCAACAACAAATGGAGGTCATCATAAAACAGTTTTAGCAAAGGCAGCAGACCAAGGCTGGGAGTGATTCCGGTAACATACCGTCTTTTCGGGTAAGCCACCTGTTGCTAAAGTTGACTGCAGATTTTTATGACCACCTTTGAAGGAACAGCAGAAGAAGAAAGTTGGCATAAAGAACAATGGGCTGGACTAATGGCCCCCCTACTATCTGGAGAATCCCAAAAGGCTTATTTTGACTTGGAGCCTGCGGATGCAAAAGACTATGAACGCTTGAAAAGGGAAATATTGGTATGACTGGGTGTAACCCTGGCTGTCCATGCTCAGCGTGTCCACAATTTTTGACCCCGGTCACAAATGTATGTCCTTATCCACTTGACCAGGAAATGGCTGCAGCCAGAGACTCTGCCTGGTCCAAAAATTGTGGAACTGTTACTCATAGACACATTTCTGAGGTCTCTCCCTACCACCTTGCAGAAATGGGTGAGCCATGTATATCCGGAAACAGCAGACAAACTTGTAGACCTTGTGGAAAGGTATCTAACGACTAAGAATCTGACATCTTCCCTTAGAGACTTACAGACTTTCAACCCCAAGACCAGACCTTCCCCAGCTACGGGTAAGACTGCACCAAGGGATGGGGGTGGAGAGAGTGAAAAAGGGGGAACTGAAGGTATTTTTGGGACTGCTTCTAATGTCTAGCGAGAGCGGCCTGGAAGACCAATGCCACAGGAGATGACTAGAAAGTTAATTTGTTACCTTTGCCGGGAAGAGGGATATGTAGTGGCAGTTTGCCCAGCTATTGATGAACCAATGTACTGTGACATTCTTACAGAGAGATGGCAGTCCCTATATGCAACCACATGCACTGCAGTAAAGAGAAATGAGGAACCTTTATGCAAAATGTGTTTAGATGGTAAAAACGTTGTTGTATTGTTGGATTCAGGTAGCCTGGTTACCTTGATAAAAACTGAACTGGTTGTGGGAAAAACCTTGTACCCTAGGAAAATTGTGGTCGTTTGTGTACATGGGGACACTCGAGAGTATCCAGTGACTATGGTATCCTTTGAAACCTCTCTCAGTAACCTGTGTTACCAGGTGGGTTAGGTTCCCAAATTACCACATGATGCCCTTGTGGGAAGGGATTTCCCAAAATTCTGGGAGCTCTGGGATTGCCCAGATTCACCATTAAGTGGTTCCTCAGAGACTGAAGGTTCTACTAAGGAATCCTAAGTGTGAGGATTCTCCTGAGTTTCCCTTGTCAGTATTAGCAGGGAAAACAACAGGGCCTAGGGAAGAACCTGAAACCTCAGAAGAGGAACAGCGACCTCTAGTATTTTATGATCTAGAGGTATGTATTTGAGCTCAGAATACTATATGTTTAAATACAGGTACCTACATCCCAATTGTACAATGCACAAATTCCCATCGGAGTAGATGGGACCAAAGGGGGGGGGGGGGGCTACGGGATTTTAATGGTACCGAAGATAGGCTCACAAAACCAATTTATATAAAAATACAAATTTTATTAAATTCATGACATACAATATTGTTTAAAAATCACAGGTGTGCATATCCATCCCTAAGGGGGAATCATTAATTCACGTTCTCAGTCAGTTGATACGTGCTTCCCGACATGTTTCACAGTTTAACCGCTTCTTCAGGAGAATGCACAATATCTAGTATGCACTAGAATAGATAATACATATTAATTTCAATTCCAATGAAATCATCACATATTAAAACATAAATATCTTGCAGTGATACATAACCAACCAAAGTAATATGTGTATGCATCTTATATTGCCAGTTGCCTACCTGTGAGACCTGGTATGACCAATGAGACTCCCTGGCTTGGGATTGTTCCCCGGACGAGCATGGGAGGATATACTGGTAAAACAATGGTACACAATTTATATCTGGTATGTGTCATTTATAGGCCAATGCTTCTAAACATAAATATTTATAAAAGAGGATTTTAGTGTTACTATCTGCTAGTGACACCATGATTTATTAAATCATATAGCACATGTATCCTTCTTAATTAAATTCCATTATACTAATTTCATATCTTATTTAGTACAGGCTACTTTTTTCACATATCAAGAATTATTGAACCATCATTGCCATTACATACCTATTAGTTGCTCTTAAAATAAATGGTATTGGCGGGTCAGTATTCCATCGCAGACGGATACCGAGATGTATTTTAGTGGGAGGGCGATCTGGATATAGCGTGTATCATATACTTAGTGTTATATTCCCATTGAACCTAGATATCAAGAGAGGGAGTGTATATTCAGAATACTTATATATTTTTGTGTTACCAATACATAACAACACATGTATTCCTGCATGTGCGTATAGGCAGGCTAACAATATATAAATAAAATTAAAGATAAAATTAAAAATAAAATTAAGATACAAAATACTTACTGCTGAAATTAATTATGGGGGTAATATACCTGGACTAGTGTGTTGTTGATCTGTACAGATTCCTATTGGCGATCTATAAAGATTATATGAAACATGAGATTTAAAATAGGTGGTGTCAATCGCCTACATTTATCCATGTGTTTAAATCCCCATATCATAGGAGTGATTACCTTAGCACATGATTGGTGAGGATAAACTATTTCCATGTCTCACAATCCTCAGCATCAGGTGTGATGATATTAGCATTCAGAGCAGTTGCATAATCAAAGTTATCTTCCACTCCGGTATATTAATGTGGAGCCATACCTTATCGCGCCTCCAGTTCCTGTATCTCCTGCACCGCCATCAATGTTAATGCCGATGCATGCCGCCTTATATATCCTCCCACGGAGTGGCGTCCATTGTGGTCCGGCTGCCCGCTAGTGACGTCATCTCGGCCCGACTGTCCACCGCACGTGTCCCTAGGCTGGGGTAGTGCGTCGCCATTGCAGCAATCATCAGGGATATGGTGAGGCGCTGTCACAACAGCGCCACTATCGCCAGTGGACGGAGATGGAATAACACATCAGGGTGCCAGGAGTGACGAATCACTCCAGGCAATCCTGCCGGGTGGAAATATGCCGATAGCCCTGAATGCTGCGGCTTGGGCAGTCGCATGTCCGCCCTGGAACAACAACCTGGTCCCGCTAAATGGTCCTAGAACAGGTTACATAAGGCATTGTTAGGCATATATGTGCATACAATTCTTCACTTACGGAATATCAGATATTAATACAAAAAGGCAAAAAATAAAAAAACTGTATTCACAACCCTAACTATAGTTAGGGTTGTGAATATAGTCTTTGAGTCCAGACACAATACAAAGGTGAACTGGACACTCTGACAGAATTATATTAGTGTATCTAGTTATTAATTTGTATTTTTTGCCTTTTTGTATTAATATCTGATATTCCGTAAGTGAAGAATTGTATGCACATATATGCCTAACAATGCCTTATGTAACTTGTTCTAGGACCATTGAGAGGGACCAGGTTGTTGTTCCAAGGCGGGCATGCGACTGCCCAAGCAAAGAATTGATAATATTCTCTGTGTGCCGCAGCATTCAGGGCTATCGGCATATTTCCACCCGGCAGGATTGCCTGGAGTGATTTGTCATTCCTGGCACCCTGATATGTTATTCCATCTCTGTCCACTGGTGAAAGTGGCGCTGTTGTGACAGCGCCTCACCATATCCCTGATGATTGCTGCAATGGCGACACACTACCCCAGCCTAGGGACACGTGCGGTGGACAGTCGGGCCGAGATGACGTCACTAGTGGGCGGCCGGACCGCAATGGACGCCACTCGGTTGGAGGATATATAAGGCAGCATGCATCGGCATTAACATTGATGGCGGTGCAGGAGATACAGGAACTGGAGGCGCGATAAGGTATGGCTCCACATTAATATACCGGAGTAAAAGATAACTTTGATTATGCAACTGCTCTGAATGCTAATATCATCGCACCTGGGTGGGATGTATTGCAGGCTAACCGAACGTTTTGACCATGATGCTGAAGATTGTGAGACTTGGAAATAGTTTATCCTCACCAATCATGTGCTAAGGTAATTACTACTATGATATGGGGATTTAAACACATGGATAAATGTAGGCGATTGACACTGCCTATTTTAAATCTCATGTTTCATATAATCTTTATAGATCACCAATAGGAATCTGTACAGATCAACAACACACTAGCCCATGTATATCACCCCCACAATTAATTTCAGCAGTAAGTATTTTGTATCTTAATTTTATTTTTAATTTTATCTTTAATTTTATTTATATATTGTTAGCCTGCCTATACGCACATGCAGGAATACATGTGTTGTGATGTATTGGTAACACAAAAATATATAAGTATTCTGAATATACACTCCCTCCCTTAATATCTAGGTTCAATGGGGATATAACACTAAGTATATGATACACGCTATATCCAGATCGCCCTCCCACTAAAATACATCTCGGTATCCATCTGCGATGGAATACTGACCCGCCAATACCATTTATTTTAAGAGCAACTAATAGGTATGTAATGGCAATGAAGGTTCAATAATTCTTGATATGTGAAAAAAGTAGCCTGTACTAAATAAGATATGAAATTAGTATAATGGAATTTAATTAAGAAGGATACATGTGCTATATGATTTAATAAATCATGGTGTCACTAGCAGATAGTAACACTAAAATCCTCTTTTATAAATATTTATGTTTAGAAGCATTGGCCTATAAATGACACATACCAGATATAAATTGTGTACCATTGTTTTACCAGTATATCCTCCCATGCTCGCCCGGGGGGAACAATCCCAAGCCAGGGAGTCTCATTGGTCATACCAGGTCTCACAGGTAGGCAACTGGCAATATAAGATGCATACACATATTACTTTGGTTGGTTATGGTATCACTACGAGATATTTATGTTCTCATATGTGATGATTTCATTGGAATTGAAATGAATATGTATTATCTATTCTAGTGCATACTAGATATTGTGCATTCTCCTTAAGAAGCGGTTAAACCACAAAACATGTCGGGAAGCACGTATCAACTGACGGTGAGAATGTGAACTAATGATTCCCCCTTGGGGATGGATATGCACACCTGTGATTTTTAAACAATATTGTATGTCATGAATTTAATAAAATTTGTATTTTTATATAAATTGGTTTTGTGAGCCTATCTTCGGTACCATTAAAATCCCGTAGCCCCCCCCCCCCCCCTTTGGTCCCATCTTCCCTGATGGGAATTTGTGCAATGATCTAGTGGTACACAGAGAAAGTTTTGCCACTGAACAATTGAAAGACCCCACATTACTAAGGACCCGGGAGAATGTAGTGAAAATAGATGTGGAGTTAGTTAACCCTGACCAGAGGATTGTCCTCCTGTACTTCATCATGGAAAGGGACCTGTTATACTGGGTGTCACAGAGGGTAGAGGAAACCATTGAGCAACTTGTGGTACCCAAACCTTACCGCAAGTTGGTATTAGAACTGGCCCATGGGCACATTCTTGAGGGACATTTAGGAGCTGAAAAGACAAGGGAAAGAATCACCCAGAGGTTCTATTGGCCTGGGATCACTAAGGAAGTGGAAATGTACTGTTACTCCTGTCCAGTGTGTCAGATTTCTGCACCAATGCCACATTTCCGCAGTCCTTTGGTCCACCTGCCCATCATTGAGGTCCCTTTTGATAGGATCGCCATGGATTTGGTTGGCCCCTTGTGAAGTCCGCTAGAGGGCACCAGCACATCTTGGTGATAATGAACTATGCCACCCATTACCCAGAAGTGATTCCTCTCCGAAACACCTCTGCCAAAACCATTACCAAAGAGCTATTTGAGCTTTTGTGGGCATTCCTAAAGATGTACTAACTGACCAGAGCACCCGTTTATGCCTAGAGTAACCAAAGAGCTTTGCAAACTTCTTAAAATTACCCAATCATGTACTTCAGTGTATCACCCTCAAACAGATGGGCTGGTTGAAAGATTTAACAAAACATTAAAACAATTTCTGAGGAAGGTGGTTGATAAAGACAGAAATAATTGGGATTGTCTACTCCCTTATTTGATGTTTGCTATCAGAGAGTTTCCCCAATCTTCCACAGGGTTCTCTCCTTTTGAGCTACTGTATGGGAGGCACCCACAGGGGCTATTGGACATTGCCAGGGAAAAATGAGAGAGTAAGAGTTCCCCTCATAGAAGTGTGATTGAACATGTGACGCAAATGCAAGACAGAATTGCGCAAATGATGGAACATTTGGCACAAGCCCAGTTTGCTCAGCAGAGGATTTACAATCGTGGGGCCCAGGTCCGTTCTTTTGCACCTGGTGATAGGGTGTTGGTTTTGGTCCCCATGGTCGGAAGTGAATTCCTAGCCAAATGGCAGGGTCCCTATGAAGTGTTGGAAAAAATGGGTGATGTAAATTATAAAATTAGCCAACCAGCAAGACGAAAGCCTGAGCAGATATATCATGTAAATTTGCAAAAACTATGGAAGAATAGGGAATCCTTGTTCGCTGAGACTACCCCACTTTCTGCTCCGCCTAACCTGGTTATCACTGAAGTCGGGGAAAACTCAGCAACAGGAAGCTAGAGAGTTTGTGCTGTGAAATAAAGATACATTTTCAGAATTGCCAGGTTGGGTGTCTGTGGTTGAACACGACCAGAGGAAAGGGTCAAGTTGAAACCTTATTGAATTCCCGAAGCTCGACGAGAGACAATTCACCAAGAAGTAAAAAAAAATGCATGACCTGAGGGTTATAGAAGAGTCAAATAGTGATTGGTCCAGTCCTATTGTGTTAGTGCCCAAATCAGACGGCAAAGTACGTGGGATATACCATTGGGTGAGGTCTAATAAAGCCCAAACAAATTTGAGGCTATTCAGAATTGGCCACGCCCCACTAAGAAGAAGCAGGTTCAAGCATTTTTAGGAATCGTTGGCTATTATCCCACTTTGTTCCCCATTTTGCTTCACAGGCTGCTCCCCTGGCCAATTTGACAAAAGGGAAGGAGTCTGTCATGATCTAATGGACCCCTGAAGCTAAAGCAGCTTTTGAGGCCTTAAAACAGGCCATATGTAGTCAGCCAGTGTTGTACTCGCCTGACTTTTCAAGGGACTTTGTGGTCCAGACTGATGCATCAAATGTTGGGTTAGGAGCTGTGTTGTCTCCGGTTTTCAAGGGGGAAGAACGCCCTGTCATTTACATCAGCTGGAAATTGAAGGCCCATGAAGAATATTATGCCACCATTGAGAAAGAATTTTTAGCAATAAAGTGGACTTTAGATTCTCTCCGGTACTATCTCTTCGGTACACAATTTGAACTGGTAACAGATCATGCTCCATTAAAGTGGATGGCACAGAACAAATAGAGCAATAGGAGAGTGAATAGGGGGTTCCTGGCCCTTCAAGAATTCAGTTTTACAGTGAAACATCACCCCAGTGTTAGAATGGGAAATGCAGATGCTTTGTCCCGAGTGCACGCATGCCTGGCAACCTGTGTCCCAACCCTAGAGTTGAAACAAGAGGGGGTGTATGTGACAGGAAGCCAGGAAAATCTATGAGTTGTGTCCAGGATGGGAGATATATTTGTCCCAGGTCTATGCTGTACACTGATTGCTTTTGTGCTTGTGCTGTGTAGTGAGCCTGTTTGGGCTCAATGAGGGTTAACAAGCTCAGGTTGCTTCAACAAGGGGCTCCACCCTGGAACCAGATCTCTGTGCATGGCTGACTGGGTAGCAGCAATACCTCTGAATGGTGAGATTAAGTCTGTGTGAATAAAAGTCTCTGTTTATATTCTGTGTGACCATCAAGTGTCTGGGCAGTGGTAGGCTATGGCAGAACAAGTATTCAGCTTCCTGAGTCTTTGCAGTTAAACGCCCAAAGTGGCAAGGTTTTATTTTCTGTTTTGTTTTATTTTACCTACTTTGATTAGAGTTGAGCGAACCCGAACTGTAAAGTTCGGGTTCGTACCGAACTTTGGGGTGTCCGGGACCCGGACCCGAACCCGGACATTTGAAAAAAAGTTTGGGTTTGAGTTCTGGTATTTTGATCATGCATGTTGAATAGCTGCAGGGCAGCCAATCAACAAGTGTTTCACTGGTTTTACCTAGAAGCCATCACAGCCATGCCTACTAATGGCATGGCTGTGATTGGCCAGTGCATCATGTGACCCAGACTCTATATGAGGCTAAAGTCACAGTGCTGCATGTCACATGCTCTCTAGGTAGTGTAGGGAGAGGATGCTGCTGGTGCTGTGAGGGACAGATTGCAGATAGATAGATAGGTAGAGATTACTACTAATACTGCTTTTAGGGACAGATTGCAGATCTCATCCTGCATTACAGAAAGATCTGACTGGAATAGGTAGAGTCTACTGCTTAGAGGGACAGATTATTGTTCCAAAATCATCTCCTAGTTCTATAGGGTTCTAAAATCATTTTGCAGCCCTCTAGCACTTTCCAGGAATCTTTTACAGTCATTTTTGTGCCGAAAAGTTTGGGTCCCCATTGAATTCAATGGGGTTCGGGATAAAGTTCGGGTCAAGTTCGGTACCGAACCCGGACTTTTTCCGAAGTTCACTGAGCCTGAACATCCACAGACGTGTAAATAAACCACAGTTTTTGCTTTCACAAAGCTCCTGCTGTCTGTCCGTGTCTACTTCACTGTGCTGTGACCCATCCAGGGGGTCCTGCACACCCCGCTACTAAGCTAATCCCTTACACCATTTAAAACTAAAAAATGCACTAGGAGGGTGAAATACCTAAACCAGCAGGTAGCAAACCATTACACACAAAATGGTAAAAATAAATACAAACTAAAGTGGAGCGCTCATAAAACAAAAATAACAGTCCTGAATGTGGATCTACTGCATGTTAGAATGCCCATTCA
This sequence comes from Glandirana rugosa, assembly GCA_018402905.1. Lineage (NCBI taxonomy): Eukaryota > Metazoa > Chordata > Amphibia > Anura > Ranidae > Glandirana > Glandirana rugosa. Next base: position 173,799 of record BLSH010260760.1, read on the forward strand.
AACAAAAAAAATCCACTGTCAATTAAAGATGAAATAATCTTCATATTGTGTAAAAACTCCTCCAAGTGAAAAAAAAAACACACGCCATGCTCCCATACTCAAAAGTTTACTATCCTTGTATGACTCTCAAAATGGGAAGTCATTTAGTACTTAAAAGAGATTGGCACAAATCCTGGATATGTGATGACGCCACTTCAATCTATATCAACAGCCACTCAGAAAAATATGCATGAAAAAATGGAAATGCTCCACATTGTAAAAAAGCAATTGTAACCCTTATTTATTTAAAAACAATGCTCATCACATGTATAAAAACATACACAGCATTGTACACGTCAAAATTCCCCAAGAGAATACGCAGATAGATTCTGGATTTTGTGAGGACAACAAGAGCATGGGCTCTGCCTTACATGTTTTGTCAAAAATGACATCTTCCGAGGCCCAGTGATACTAAACACTCAGGATTCTAGAGAGAATAGAGTCTTCAATGCTCAGATTGGTAGAGAATCATTTTTTATGCTCAAATACCTAAGCAAGGACCCAAGAATTCAAATCATAAAAGAGGGAGAGGCCACCATTTTGTGGCTACCCAATTAAATCTCCAATATCAGAGTAAAATGACAAATTTACTGCCATTATAGAGAGAGCCAAAATGCAGCACTTTGAGGAGATTCTATGTAAGAATTTTGTTGCTACATTTCCTGATGGTGGCAAGATTCTCTCTGATGCCCAACATCCCTCAGATCCCTAAAGGAAGGAGCAGCAGTGGTGGTGACTGCCTCATATTTTTTTAAATCACAGTGGCCAGGACTGCTGCAGACAGGACTCAAAATTAGTGCCTGAACCATTTGCTTTCTGACTGTCTAGGGCTGATGTGGACACTCTCAGAAGTGAGGACCTCATGGACCATTATGTGTCCAGGTAAGAACCCTGGTGGAAGCTTGCACAGTATGCACTGGAGCTTCTGGCTTGCTCTTCAGCCAGCGTGCTGTCTAAAAAGGTTATTGTCATGGATCTGCACTAACAATTCAGGTCCTGTCTGTTTGCTTACCTTTCTGCTCTGTTTTTTAGCTTAGGGACCGAGCCCTCACACCTGAATGATTAAGTAATCTCCTACCAGCATGGCTCCGCCCACAGGAAAGAATACTTAACTCTGTGTGCTGCAAGCCACGCTGCCGATCATTATTGTGTGTTTGCTTCTGCAGTGTGCTCCTCATTTATTCTCGTGTACTGTTCTTGGCATGTTCTTGACCTTCCTTGTCTGCTAGTGTCCCCAATCTCGGCTTGTTATTTGACCTTCCCTGTCTGTCTGTAACCCTGACCTTGGCTCTCCCACTGACCTTCTCTTGCTATCTTTCACTGCTGCTCCCTCTCCAGTTACATGTAGCCTGCTGTGAGCGTGAGCTGGAGGACACCGGGGGACTGTGACCTGGATCCAGTTGCAGCTAAGTCCATCCTCACCACCAGAGGCTCTGGTGAACACCTGCTGGCTCTTAGACTCTGCTCCCTGGGGGAACCTATGCTCTAGCTCCCTGTGCAATCTGTGTCAGGGTCCCAGCAGTCCCACTTCCCTGTACAATCCTGATCTTTACTTGCAGCAGTCAGCTATAGGTCCACAATCTTAGTGGTGCGCTTTGCAACCTTAGCAAGTGCACTTCGCACTTCAGCAGTGCGCATCTGTCACCTGACCCCAGGTGACCTGACACTTATCAATTAAGCAGAAGGTTTTGATATGGAGAGACTAATTTACTTTTTCCCTTGACAGTGGGAACTGGCTCACTTTCATTACAAGTATTACCAATAGCGATGAACTGTTGGTTCAAGTCATTATGGGGCATGCGTGCCAAATTCATGCACCACCACATTATGGGTGTCAGGTCCGAGCATTCCTAGATGAACAGTTTCCTGGAAAGTGGATTAGTCGTCGTGGGCCAGTTGAATGGCCCCCAAGGTCTCCCGATCTGACCCCCTTAGACTTTTATCTTTGGGGTCATCTGAAGGCAATTGTCTATGCTGTGAAGATACGAGATGTGCAGCACCTGAAACTATGGATACTGGAAGCCTGTGCTAGCATTTCTCCTGCGGTGTTGCTATCAGTGTGTGAAGAGTGGGAGAAGAGGGTTGCATTGACAATCCAACACAATAGGCAGCACATTGAACACATTTTATAAGTGGTCAGAAACTTGTAAATAACTCATGAAAGAATAAAGTTACGTTAAAACCAAGCACACCATTGTTTTTCTTGTGAAATTCCTAATAAGTTTTATGTGTCATATGACCCTCTTCCTATTGAAAAAACAAAAGTTGGATTCAAAATGGCCGACTTCAAAATGGCCACCCTGGTCACCACCCATCTTGAAAAGTTTCCCCCCTCACATATACTAATGAGCCACAAACAGGAAGTTAATATCACCAACCATTCCCATTTTATTAAGGTGTATCCATATAAATGGCCCACCCTGTATATACAGCACATTCAATGGATAGTATACAAAGTCAGTTTAGGCAGTGTAAGAATATATATGTACCGTATATAGTATATATCTATATAATATGCTGCCTTCAGTGTAGACTATATATACAGCTCATTCAGTGTATAGTAAATCGAGTCCATTCAGGCAATGTAAGAATATATACAGTATCTCTCAAAAGTGAGTACACCCCTCACATTTTTGTAAATATTTTATTATATATTTTCATGTGACAGCACTGAAGAGATGACACTTTGCTGCAATGTAAAGTCGTGAGTGTACAGCTTGTATAACAGTGTAAATTTGCTGTCCCCTCAAAATAACTGAACACACAGTCATTAATGTCTAAACTGCTGGCAACAAAAGTGAGTACACCACTATGTGAAAATGCCCAAATTGGGCCCAATTAGCCATTTTCCCTCACAGGTGTCATGTGACTCGTTAGTGTTACAAGGTCTCAGGTGTGAATGGGGAGCAGGTGTGTTAAATTTGGTGTTATCACTCTCACTCTCTCATACTGGTCATTGAAATCTCAACATGGCACCTCACAGCAAAGAACTTTCTGAGGATCTGAAAAAAAGAATTGTTGCTCTACATAAAGATGGCATAAGCTATAAGGAGATTTCCAAGACCATAAAAATTAGCTTCAGCACGGTGGCCAAGACCATACAGTGGTTTAACAGGACAGGTTCCACTCCGAACAGGGCTCGCCATGGTTGACCAAAGGAGTTGAGTGCACATGCTCAGCGTCATATTCAGAGGTTGTCTTTGGGAAATAGACGTATGCGTGCTGCAGAGGTTGAAGGGTGTGGGGGGTCAGCCTGTCAGTGTTCGGACCATACTTAGCACACTGCATCAAATACATCTGCATGGCTGTCACCCCAGAAGGAAGCCTCTTCTAAAGATGATGCACAAGAAATCCTGCAAGTTCTGGTGAACTTTATGCCCAAGAAGGTTAAGGCAGAGCTGGAAAATAATGGTGGCCACACAAAATATTGACATTTTGGGCCCAATTTGGACATTTTCACATAGAGGGGTACTCACTTTTGTTGCCAGTGGTTTAGACATTAATGTCTGTGTGTTGAGTTATTTTGAGGGGACAGCAAATTTACACTGTTATACAAGCTGTACACTCACTACTTTACATTGTAGCAAAGTGTAATTTCTTCAGTGTTGTCACATGAAAAGCTATAATAAAATATTTACAAAAATGTGAGGGGTGTACTCACTTTTGTGAGATACTGTATATATATATATATATATAT
>BLSH010260760.1:195006-213303 GCA_018402905.1 Glandirana rugosa
ATTAATAAAAGAGGTGACATTAATTAGACATTACAGGATCATACGAAAAAATGTAATCGACAAAAATTTATTACACATGTTTATTTTAAATATAAAAACATATATACAAAACTGATCAGATTCACGGATTTTTAAGGGTAGGAGACTCCCCAAAAGACAGATGTTAATAGTCCCCCACAACCGTGAGGTACGAAGGTAAACGACCATGAAAAGACACGTCACTATCTACCACCTGTCACGTCACCTCGTGACAACAAAGAGATAGTTCACCTAGTGAATACCTACTAAATATACTATTTGTGCCTTACTTGTGATACTTCGTGAAAACTAAAATTGGCGGAGTCCTGGCGGGTGGCAGTTTACTGCCGCCTCGCCAGGACGAGAGGGTCGCCCACCTGCAGTATACTGCAGGAGGGAAATTCGCGCGCAATCCCGGCTTAAAGGGAGGACGTCATATGACGTCCACCCGCTGGGAGAGCAGGACCGCTCCGCCGTCATTTGACGGTGGGCGGTCCTGAGGCGGTTAAAATCAAAAGTGCTTCATAGTGTTCATTCCGTGTTTATCATATAAATCATCCATAAGTGATCCACTTGATAGAGAAACAACAGTGCTCCACTGCACTGTCCACCATCTATCACTGCACAGAAAAGTACCAGCAAATGGAAGCATGGAGTGCCAACACCCCCTGATAATTGTAGACAGAAAACCCCTCAGAGGATGGGAATTTTTAGGCACTTAGACTAGTCAAAACATATATACAAAAATATAAATTTTATTTGTACACATTATTTAAAAACAGCTAATGTAAAAAAGCATACTAGGACATTACAGATTAATTACAGTGGAGAAAATAATTATTTGATCCCCTGTAGATTTTGTAAGTTTGCCCACTTACAAAGAAATGAATGGTGTAAAATTGTTATCATAGATGTATGTTAAATGATAGAGACAGAATATCAACTAAAAATCCAGAAAACACACACGATACAAATGTTATAAATTGAGTTGCAGTTCAGTGAGTAAAATAAGCATTTGATCCCCTACCAACCAACAGGGGCTCCTACAGACTGGCTACAGTATGTGCTCATGTGGTACACAGATTAATCCTGTCAATGTAAAAAGATGCTCCTAATGACAACTCGTTATGTGTATAAAAGACACCTGTCCACAGAATCTCTTTCTTCCATTCAAACCTCACCAGCATAAGCAAGACCAAAGAGCTGTCAAAGGACGTCAGGGACAAGATTGTATACATGTACAAGGCTGGAATGGGCTACAAGGCTTTTAGCAAGAAGCTTGGTGAGAAGGAGGCAACTGTTGGAGCGATTATTCGCAAATGTAAGAAATACAAAATAACTATCAATCACCCTTGTTCAGGATACAAGATTTCACCTTATGGGGTAAGAATGATCATGAGAAAAGTGAGGGATCAGCCCAGAACTACACAGGAGGAGCTTATGAATGATCTCAAGGTAGTTGGGACCCCAGTCACCAAACAAACCATTGGTAACACAATACGCGGCCGTGGATTTAAATCCTGCAGTGCCCGCAAGGTCCCCTCCTCAAGAAGGCACATGTACAGGCCCATAGGGACTACAGGTAACAGGGTGCCTTGAAGGGGCCTGTAGCTTATATAGTAGCCTGTGTTTGCAAATGTATGCAGACTAAACCCCTGTTTTTAACGCATACTGTTAGACAGGTCAATTTGATCGCAGGCTGGTCGGTAAGCAGAGCTTGGAATTTTATTTGGATTTTTCCTTTGCTTTTTTTGGACATATGTTGCCATGCTGCTTCTTGCTTCAAAGGCCTGTTATAGGAGGGGGCAGTGACTAACTCTCTGTACATGTACTGGCCCATCTGAAGTTTGCCAATGAACATCTCAGTGCTTCAGAGAAAGATTGGGAGAAAGTGCTGTGGTCAGATGAGACCAAAATTGAGCTTGTTGGCATTAACTGACAATGACCCTAAGAACACCATCCCTACAGTTAATTAGTTTTTGGTATTATATAATTTCTATGCATTCTTTATTTTTAATATTTTTAATATTTGGGAATTACTGAGAATAGAGGGGGTTTGGGCAATATCGGGTTGTGATTTTTTAAATGTTTTGTGCACTTTGTTTTTTTGTCCTTTTTTAAAACTTTTTAAACAATGCAGTGTGGTACTGTAAAAAAAAAGATCACAAACTATACTAATAAATTTTACCAGTTACCAACTTTCTGCAAGTTTAGGGCTTCAGCTTCATTTTATTTTTTTAATAGTTATCTGTCCTATAGCTTTTGGATGTGTTGTGGCTACTTTTTCCATTGGTCAATTCACGACCATTACCTCTTGATTTAAAAAAAAACAGATGTCGTAGCCAAAGCTACCCTTTTTTAAGGTGCAATGAACTAGATTGATATGTTGCCGCTATATTTAAGCCAAGCTAAATATAATAGATTACAATTACACATCCAAAATATGTGATGTCAGAATACAGAATCACTGATGCTGTCCGTGAAATTCCTACATTACTATAACACCACAAGTTAAAAGGCCTTTCCCAAGAATGAGAAGGAGGGCACGAGCATTTGGGCACGACAGCATGGGCATGCGGTCGCCCCTCCCTCCATGTTTAAAAAAAAAACATTTGCCTCAGAATTTAATAGGTGCTGTCACTTTAAATTTTGTAAGGAAAGGGATTAGGAGGGAAAAAATGGGATTTAGGCGGGAAGGAGAGGCATTACCTGACCCTTTGGAATATTCTGGAAAGTGGGGCTCATTATATATAGCCCCACTGTAAGGTAATTGCCAGTGGGTCTGTGACAGCGTGACGAGCTTCCCTTGTTGCAAAGCACGTTTTTGTGGTTTGTCACCCTTTTATTGAAAGGGGAGACTTGTAGTTATGATTTATTATATTGATGCTCGAGTCCTTTATGACTGAGCAAAGTTGTATTTTTTGCAGATTAATAAAGTTGAAGTCTAATTATTAATAAATGATACTCAATATGAAGTGGTTATTAAAGCGGTAGTAAACCCATGCATTTAACAGGTTGTGTCATGGCACAGGCATGTGCCGGAAATGTAACACTCCCATTGGTTGTGCTCTAAACCAAACTGTCAAACCATCCAATGGCTGGTGTCATAGCTGATCACATGTGCAGCATCATGGCAGTTGTAGATTAAACAGAGGCCAAGATGGCAGCTTCCTTGGCTGAAAATGATAGGAGGGTTTACTACCATTTTAATTGAAAATTTTATTTACACCAATAAATGTGCCGCGGCCAAAATTTTGCCACTCAATAGTGTCTGTGTTTTTTTTATTATATGTAGAGTTTAAGTTAGTTTTTGAATAAGGGAGGAATGTGCGACCTGCATTCCCATGTAATTTAAAGGATTGGTGTTTCTTCCATGTCTCCCTGAAAGTCACATTAAAAAATGCTCACCCCATGCTTAGTTAAATATTCCCCATTGCAGAATCCAGCTCCCCATGCCCTTTCTTGACAATAATGTATCTATTAGCCCACAAAATGTCCAAAATATAACAGCAGGGTTCCACTGATCCCTCTCGCTCCCATCCAATAAACTACAATGGGATTTGCTGCTAAGTGTGCAAATTTCACACAGAATTTGACCAATTCCCCATGAATAAAACTCTTCCAGATTTGCCAATCCCTGCAAGACAGCTCTGGTGCCAGGTTACTCTAGGAAGATTACAGTAGTTGGCTGGGAGAATCCATCTTTGACATTCAGTTCTTCCACAATGATTAGATAACCCGGAACGTTTTCTGATCTAATTATAATCAGATAGGTAAGACATCAATGATCTCAAGAATATAGATAGTATTGCTGAACAAACTCAGATGAGCAAAGGAAATAGTGAAAACATAAATTTCATAATTCATTTGTATTCCCGATTGTTGCCTTGACAACCAAGCAGTAACAATGTGATAGCTGAAGAGCTCTGTTTCTATTAATTGTATTGAACATTTGTAAAGGCCTCTAAGAAAATGCACAATTAAATATAATTTCTAGTAATTCAGATACAGAACAAGAAAAGGACATCTATATATAAAAACATATCTGAAATTGAGAATTTTGTTAATGATCATAATTTCTTGGTGATTATTTTCATCAGTTCGCAGTTCAAGTAACCAGTGAACTATTGCAATAATTTTCCACCATAGCAACTAATTAACAATTTTACACTTCCTGGCCTTTAAACTGTGCACAGTTGGCTTAGAAGGGTCATTTATGGGGGGATTTCTTATGCGTAAGCCCCCTTCCTATGAAAAACTGGGTTCAGTCTTTGTTTAGTGGTTGTTGAAGAAAATATGGAGTAGATATGAACTGATCACAGACCGCAGGGAAAGTTTGATGCTAATACTGCTGAAGCAGAAAAGAGAGAAGAGTGTACCAATATCATGCAATCAATATATATAATATTGAACAACTATTAATAAAAGCAAAGTGCTCACTCACTTCCCTACTTGGTAGGAGTGCATGAGACTAGATGAGAACAGCCAAGCAGCAACCTCAATGGTGGGGCTGAAAAGATGATATAGCAGATTTCACTTCTGCAGACAGACTCGCTTCAGAGGAAAAAAGGGGTACAGGCTATATCAAGGTAGGCGACCAGGGGAGCAAGCAAAATATTTCAAGGATTTTTTTTTTTTTTATCAAGCCAAAAGATTTATATGGTGCAAATAACAGTGGCTCCAAAACTGGGCAAGGACCCTATGCTTTTTTTAAATTATAGACCAATTTTGCTTTTAAACACTGATACAAAAAAGTTCTTCAAACTTCTGGCCTCCATATTATAGGAACGTATTCCTTCCTTGGTTAACCCTGATCAGACCAGTTTTGCCCATAGCCAGGAGGCACCTGACAATACCATCCAGGCCCTCCATATTTTGCACTTACTAACTGCACCTTGTCTACTGTTATCCACCGATGCCAATTGGACTGGCTATTTCTAGGGGAAACTCTCAAAGTCTGGGTCTGGCGGACAGAATGATGGGTTTGGTTACCACAACATACCTATACCACAACACAGAAGCAAGGGTGAAGGTCAATGGGGTCTTTTCACAATTCTTTCTCATTCATAATGGCACCAGGCTGAGGTGCCATTTATCTCCTCTATTGTTCGCTTTCCTTTTAGAACCCCTCCTTAAGAAAGTTCAGAAGAATTCAGACATTAAGGGATTCCAAATTGGATGCCTTGTTTCATATTTCCTGTGCAAACATCACTCTACCGGTCTTTTTTGCTGAACTACAATGAGTTGGTTGCCTCTCTAACTTCCAAATGAATCACACCAAGTCTGAGATCCTCCCAATAGGCCTTTCTTCTAACTTGACCTCTACTTCAAAATAGGCCTTCCCTCCATTCCATGGTCTCCTCCCTCTCACTGCACCATGCATTGGAAAATGACACTCAAAATCACGCATAGATGGTATTACACCCCATACTGGCTGACCAAGTTCTCAAGTTCATCATCACCTAAGTGTTGCCAGAATTGCGACCAAATAGGTCACTTGCTACACACCCTATGGAATGCCCAAGCCTAACGAGCTTCTGGAAAAAAGTATTCAAACTCATATCCTCGTTAACGAGCATACTAACACCCCCCGACCCAGGTGTGGCACTCCTCAACCTTGGTATAGATTTATACCGCAGCTCAGCCAGAACTGTGGTCACACACATCCTACTGGCAGCCCAAGGAACTATTCTGAAAAAATGGAAATCTTATTTCTCTCCCAATCTCTCTGAGGTGGCCTCTTTAGTCCAACAAAATTATACACATGAGCAGATACTAGATATTAACTCCCTAACGTGTATAAAAAAAAATTATGGGAAATTTGGACAGAAAGAGGTACTAGTTTGCTGTCTTACTGAGTACTGTGTACTGTACTGAGTACTGTGTTCTTGCTTCCATAATCAGTATATGTTTAGATACTTTTAAACAGCTTTGCAGGAGTAAGTGTCATGTGTGCGTTGTAATATGTACTTTTTTGTCTATTGTGGTCTTACAGCAGCACCATGCGTTTGTTAGGGTGTTCCCCACAAATGTATATTTTTTTTATGTTATGGTCCTGACCAGACCTTTAGGGCTGTTGAACCCCATCCTCCCTCATTACCTCCAATCAGTGACCACCTGATTCATGGTATGAGCCATCTGGTCTCCCATAAAGAGGTGCGTTTGCTTCCATGGTTTAAGAGATAGGATCATTCACTCCAAGGTTAGTGTAGGAACCCACTGGAAAATTGGAGTACTTTGAAGCAGTCAGTGGGCTTAAGCACTTCACTTTAGTGTGATCAAACCACCATATTGTTGCATTTTTTGCTATATATGTTTAGATGCTTTTAAACAGCTTTGCAGGAGTAAGTGTCATGTGTGCGCTGTAATATGTACTTTTTTGTCTATTGTGGTGTCACGAATCTCACACGCCCGTGGCGACTAGCTAACCGAGACGTGCGTTCCGTGACTGGGGTTATATGAGGGAATAAGGGGGAAACTTATACTGCAGTAAGACTTCACTGTACTTTCACAGCCTGCACTACTTTCGGTCACCACTAGAGGGAGACTCCACTCCAATTTAGATGGCTGACCACACACAGGTGGATACAAATCTTACATACAATCTGGTGCACTGTAATGGTTGGGGAGCAGTCTAGCAATTAATACACACTTCTAGGGTTTCTCTAGCTATCCTGCAAGCTAAAACCCCCGTGCTAATCACTCTTCCCACTGTCCACACACCCACACCAGACCCACAATAACTGATAGCCTGCCACCACTCAACAGTTTATCCTTGGACTGGTCTGCTGAGCCACCACACACACACAGATCTCCATCTGGCAGATCTGTTAGTTTACAATCTGCATGCAATCTGCCCACACACAGAGCAATTGCACACCGATTGGCACATAGCTTAAACCGAGTATTTAGGCACTAAAATACAACAATCTCTCTAGAGATATGAGTCCTAGGTTAGTACGCAGAAGTCACATATTCATTTTAACATTTAATATCCCGAAAGTGGGCAGCGCATAAAATATATACAAAGAAAAAGGAGTTGCAAAAAAAATTATAAAATAATAAACAGACAATACATACAATTGGCAATTTGCAATGAAAATAAAAAGGAATAAAAACAAAAATAAACATTACGTTATTGCAGTCTATCCCTGGACAGAAATATATCAAGAATTAGCGGAAACCCCTCAGTTTAGAACTGACTTCGTAGAGGCACACTTGGAACATGGAGATTCCCCAATATATTGGAATATGGATGTGGGCTGGATGTTAGCCCCTGGCCAATCAACCCTCGGGGGTGTTCCCGTCCCAGCCCACAGGATGTTTCATGTTCCGAAATGACCAATGTCAAACCAGATAAAAACGGCGCTGACCACTGGATCATGGATAGGATTTCCAAAACCAGTGCCTTTTCCCAATCGCGACAGTGCCAAACACAATCTACCGGCTGCAGCCCAGCGCCATCTAACGGTTTTGTGTGTTTTTCTGAGAACCGAAACCAGCTACACATACCGCTTGGTATGTGCTGGAAGCTTATCACCCGTACGATCAAAAGGAATTATTTTCATTTCTCTGCCGATAATATTTCAGCTATTATGAGAGATGAAATGTATTCCTTTGATCTATTAACACTAATCAAAGATTGTAGACCTTCCCATGCCCCCCTGCCAACACCTGTAGCCAGAGAGACCAGGATTTCTGTTTGAAGATCCCATAAGGTGACAACATTTGCTTACCTTGCTGGGGAACTTTTATTACCACCTAGGTGTCAAGTCAATTGGATCCTTAGCTGACTTTTGTCCTATTTAAATGCTAATGAAATGACATATGGCCTGGCTGCCATTGAATGCTATATTTTTAATAACACAGAATTAAACTACATCCACAATTATACTATTTCTATAAATCACATCACATTTTGCTAAGGTAAACTATCTTACACTTTACATTTATGTTACATGTGGTCTTACAGCAGGACCATGCGTTTGTTAGGGTGCCCCCCCCCCAAATATATCTTTTTTTGTATGTTATGGTCCTGACCAGACCTTTTGGGCTGGTGAACCCCACCCTCCCTCATGTCCTCCAATCAGTGTCCACCTGATCCATGGTATGAGCAGTCATATGGTATGAAGCAGTCAGTGGACTTAAGCACTTCATGGCCATTTAGTGTGACCAATCCCCATATTGTTGCATTTTTTGCTATATAATATTTAGATGCTTTTAAACAGCTTTGCAGGAGTAAGTATCATGTGTGCACTGTAATATGTACTTTTTTGTCTATTGTAATCTTACAGCAGCACCATGCATTTTTTAGGGTGTTCCCCCAAATATATATTTTTTGCACCATTAAAGGAGACACATACAATTTTACAAGTTTGAAGACTGTTTGAGATTTAAAACAACATTGCAGACTTTGGCGTTTGGTAAATTGTTGTTTATTTATGTGAAGTGTATTTTTGGAGATAACTCATTATTTGATTTATATATTTGTTCATGGAAATATTTTATAGTGCTGCACTATCTTGTTGGTTTGTGTAGAAACAAAATGGTTACCCCAATAGAGGGTTCATTCAGTGTGGTGCCTAGCAGCTCTCTTATTTAACACATTCTAGAATATTTTTTTTAATTTCTTATTTCATGATTAATATTTTTTGGACACATTTCTTTGTCAAATTTTTTTGGTCAGATTTGATGGTGGGTGGGTGTGCATTGCTGTGCCTTTCATAAGCACAGGATTTTAGGAAGTTTTCTCTACAAAAATATTTGAACTCCCCCATGTCTCATCCATTAATACAAAAACACAGGAATCGTGTTATAAATACCTATCATGCTGATATAAAACCCCTGAACAAACCTTTTTTTGAATTTCCCTGAACTTCTGGAGAGGTTGTGCATAGGAAGGTTTGTTTGTTTATCTACGGTGGTCCTGTGAGAAAATTACAAAATTCTGAGAGGTGATCTTGCCGTGGATACAAAAAAACACCCTCAAGCCTATCTAACATAAGTTGATTGCTTTCTAGATTTTTTTTTACTTCTGCATATATTAACTAAATTAATTTTATGCTGTGAAGGATCCGAGTCCCTGATTGCATCTGTTTCACACATTCAACATAAGCCGTTTCACTATCTTTTCCACAAAGTGGAAGGCAGAAATGGATAAGATAATGTGGACGCTCACCTCATAAGCTAAGCAAGAAAAATGATGAGACATTTGGTCAGGATGGTAACAATTTTCAAAAAATATCATTGCCCATGATCAGTTCTCTTCCCACTAATTCTTATAGCATGATTAGTTACTGGCAGCCCGTCAATGTGTCACCTGATTAAACGGGGGTACGTTTTCTATTAGAAGATTTTCTGACATTTTTTTTTGTTTTTGTATAAATTCTTATTCGTACCCTTACACCCAGAATAAACAGTCATCCTAACGTTATGTATAAACTTGCTGAAAACCTTGGTAGCTACCTTATTAATTTTTTTACAATTACATTATGGTTTCTATTTATTCTGGTAATTTTTAACTTTCTGTTTTTTTTTATTTTCCTATTTTTCATATTTGGCGGTTCTCATCATCAGTCATTTTGGTGATACGTGATATTGTGATAAGGTATCAATTAGAGGTAGACCGATATGGGTTTTTCTCTGGCCAATGCCTATGCCAATATTTAGAAATCGGGGCGGCTGATGGCCAATATATGATGCCGATTTTTTTGGCCCGATATGTTAGATTTTATGAGATGAAGGGAAAAAAAACTAAGAAAAATAGGCCTAACATATCGGGCCAAAAAAATCGGCATCATATATTGGCCATCAGCCGCCCCGATTTCTAAATATTGGCATAGGCCGTAGTAAGAAGTGATACAGAAAATTGCTTTAATTAAACATTTATTAAACACCACAACAAGCCTCCAATCAGTGCACTTATATGTATAATTTGGATATAAAACTATATACATTAAATATCAAATACACAAAAACAGGTAAACAAATCTTTTGGACAAAAAAAAATAATGGGCTAACTTTACTGTTTAGTTTTATTTTAATTCATTAAAGTGTATTTTTTAAAACAAAATGCGTTTGAAAGACCTCTGCGCAAACACTGTGTGACAAATATTGCAACAACCACCATTTTATTCTCTAGGGTCTCTGCTAAAAAAAATATAATGTTTTGGGGGTTCTTAGTGATCTTTTTAGCAGAAAATACAGATTTTCTGCTTAAATAATTTTGCAGAACAGATGTGCAGTTATTCACGGTTTCATTTAAAGTGACACACAGACTTTAAATAATTTTGCAGAACAGATGTGCACTTATTCACGGTTTCATTTAAAGTGACACACAGACTTTAACCACTTCAGATCTGCGCTATTGCCATAGTACGGCTCCAGCGCGGATCTGAAATGCCGGGAGGACGTCCATGGACGTCCTCCACTGTGCATGCTCCAGGCGCGCCCCCTGGCGGCAGAGCGTGCCCGTGGGTCGGGCGGACTTGATGTCCGCCCGAGACCTGCCGATCTCCTTTAGGAGCCTCAGAACGGGGAACCGCTGTTGTAAACATGGCGGTTCCCCGTTCTGTGACAGGGGACATAGCAGATCTACTGATCCCTGTCACTGGGATCAGTTAGATCTGTTATGTCCCGGCCAGCCCTGCCCCCCCCCCACAGTTAGAACACAGCCAGGGAACATTGTTAACCCCTTCACTGCCCCCTGCTGGTTAACCCCTTCACTGCCAATGACATTTACACAGTAATCAGTGGATATTTAAATTTCTGATCGCTGAATAAATGTCATTGGTCCCAAAAATGTGTAAAAAATGTCCGACATGTCCGCTCCAATATCGCAGTCCCGATAAAAATCGCAGATCGCCGCCATTACTAGTAAAAAAAAATAATAATAAAAACGCCATAAATCAATTCCCAGTTTGTAGACGCGATAACTTTTGCGCAAACCAATCAATATACGCCGATTGCGATTTTTTTTTTACCAAAAATATGTAGAAGAATTTATATCGGCCAAAACTGATGAATATTTTTTTTAATGGATTTGTACTTTAGCAAAAAGTAAAAAATATTGTTCTTTTTTGCAAAATTGTCGCTCATTTTTTGTTTATAGCGGCGATCAGAAATGACGCAGAGGGGATCAAATACTACCGAAAGCTCTATTTGTGGGAAAAAAAGGACGCAAATTTTATTTGGGTACAACGACCGAACGACCGCGCAATTGTCATTCAAAATGCGACAGCGCTGAAAGCCAAAAATTGGTCTGGGCAGGAGGGGGGTTTAAGTGCCCGGTAAGGAAGGGGTTAAATAATTTTGCAGAACAGATGTGCACTTATTCCCGTTTTCATTAAAGTGACACACACATTTTGCAGAACAGTGATATGGGTTCTCCCGGCTTATTTATACTTTTTTGACACAGTTTGAAGATGATTTTAGAACAGTTCTATGGCCTCTACCGTTAATTAATACTTTTCAGACCCATTTTGAAGATGATCTCCATTTTTGCATTTTTTATGTTTTTATTTTTTTTTAAATATTTAAAGTTTTTTCCCTGTCCCCATTTCTTTGTAGGGCACTTGTCCCACCCTTACCCCCATTTTCATTCCTTTTGCAGACCTCTAGGACCTTCCTGGGCTTTTTTACAGCATTTTTAAGATTTTTCATTAAAATTACCAGAACCCCGGACCCGAACCCGGACTTTTTTTGAAAAGTCCGGGTCTGGGTCCGAGTCCCGGACACCCCAAAGTTCGGTATGGACCCAAACTTTACAGTCCGGGTTCGCTCAACTCTAGTACTGACCCTTGGCTTCTGATTCACCAACCCCTCTTTATCACTCTCCACTTCAAACCTGATACCCTTGACTTTAAAGTTGACTTGATCACAAATTACCTTCCGCTTGCTCCAGTACTACTACTACTGCTTGTTTGCCAATCTTGGCCTATTAATAACCACAATCGTGCCTGTGGTTTCAGCTGCTGGACTCCAAGCCTGATTTCAGATGGTGACACCTTGTTTTATTTTTTTAGATGCTTTTTTTAAAATTAATAATTTAATTTTTTTTCTTTCAGTTAGGTTTAAAAAAAAATCTGTGAATAAATGACATTAGAATGTTAAATGTTTGATTTTTAGAGTGGTTCTTTTTCAAAACGGGGCCGAGTACAAGAGATTCAATACTGTGTATGTAGGAACTACAATTTCAGGGGCTTTTTCTGTGAATAAACTGCATTCTAATGTTGAGTTATTGATTTTAAAATGGTTGGCTGGGTATTATTTAAAATGTTATCTAGAACAAGTGTATTAAAATTGCGCACATAGACACTACAACATTTTATTGGGTGTTTTCTGTACATAATTTACATTTAAATTGATTGATTTCAAAGGGCACTGTCAGCACAAATACAGTAGACCAAATAGGCATGTAGGCCCATGGATAAAGACCCACTTTCATGGGCCCCCATATATGTGTATGCTCAGTGGGAAGGGGTTACTAGTGAAAAATTCAAACTGAATTTTCATATAAGTGACTTGATAAATGTACAGTATATCACTAAAAACAGCTCATCCAGAGGAGTACCATGTCCAACCAATAGATGCAATTGTACCCTCATGTAGAAACTGGCAGTGAGAGAGACAGTAATCTAGTTGGAAAGTCTGTGGTGGGCACTGGAGAGGGACTGCCAAATGGCTCAAGCTGGAACATGGAACGGGGGAATGAACCTGTATGTAGGGTGATGAAGTATCTCCACTAAACTAACATATTTCTGTGCCCTTTCATCAGAGTGCAAAAGGAGAGGTGTTATATTTTATTTATTTCCAGTACTTATATAGCGCTGTCATGTACGCAGCGCTTTACTTATACATTGTACATTTATATCAGTCCCTCAAGGAGCTTACAATCTAAGGTCCCTAACTCACATTCATATATACATTCATATATATATATATATATATATATATATATATATTAGGGCCAATTTAAACAGGAGCCAGTGAATCTACCGGCATGTTTTCAGAGTTATATAAGTTCAAATAGATTGGAAAATGGTGCCCAAATTAGCTAGCTAGCATTAATGAGGCGGAACAAGGCAGGACGACTGAAAATGCTGGCTGAGCTGTCAAGCTGGTCATAGAGCTGGATGTAAACACTAAGATGTCAAATGCTTACAGTCTCTATGACAGTGTGGAGCCAGCAGTGCTATGTATGGTGTATGGACACAGCAGAGAGAAGTTGGTCTCAGAGCTGGGAGTGAACAGGGAGCTGTGACTGTCAAATGCTCAACAGCTTATTGACAGCTTACAACTGATAACACTGAGTAAACACAGCAGGTCTATGCAGGGAAAAGCTTGCCATGGAGCCAGATAACAATAATCTGCAACCCTGTGAAAATCAGTGACAGCTTGCAACTGAAAGCTAAGTGTGCTGTGCAAATACAGCAAAGAGAAGCAAGAGAAGGCTTTGCTCCCAGGACCAACTACTACATAGCAATAACCTCTGTCATAGATAATTGCACTAGATAAATAGAATGTAATGTGATTTCTAGATTTTAAAATGGTTGGCCGAAGTTTGGTTCAAAATGATCTTAGTGCACATGTACACAAATACTGCTACGTATAAACGACATACTTCTGTGGGGTTTTTACTTTGAATAAATTAGATTCTAATGTTGATTTCTTTATTTTAAAATGGTTGGTTAGGGCCTTGTGCAAAATGTGGCCTGGTTCAAGTGCTTTAATGCTGAACATTAAGGAACTAGTGCTATTCCGTGAATAAGTTATGTTCTGGTACAATATTTTTATTGTAGTATAAGAAAAAGAAGCATAATAATCCCACGCAGGGGAGGAGAGCAGTAAGTATAACATAATGCAACATGAAAACACACATTTAGAACATGCTTTGTGGAATGAATTGTCGAACAACAATAACCCTCCTGCCGAAGCCAGGGGTCAACACAGGGTGCCTGAGCAAATTGCCCAGGGGCTAGGGTTTGAAGCCATCTACAAAATTAGGGACTCGTGAAACTCAAACCAAACTCATAAGAACAAAAAGGAAGAGAGAAAAAAAGGGGGTCAAAGGGCCAGATGGCCAAGAAGGAAAACAAGAGGCGAAGGGGAATACAGAATAAGAAAAGGAAGGAGAAGTGCAGGCTAGGGGAGAAGAGAGTTCCCCCAGGCCAGAGGGGGAGGGGAATAAGTTATGTTCTAATGTTGAGTTTTACATTTTGAAATGATTGGTGGAGGTCCTGTTTAAAATGGTTCCTAGAACATGAAGTAACTACAATATTTTATGGGCTTTATTTTGGCAATAAATTATACTGTAATGTTAATTTCTAGATTTTAAAATTGCTACTGGGGATCCTGTTGAAAATGGGGCCTCGTACAAGTCAAAATATACTGTGTAGGAACTACAATATTTTTTGTGGTATTTTATATGAATAAATTACATTCTAATGTTGACTTCTTGTTGTAAAATGGCAAGTGAGTTAATATTGCACATGTAGGAACTGCAATATTTTGGGGATTTTACATTAAACTTTAAAGTGGTTGTAAACCCCAGATGTAGAATCTGAACAGAGCACATATTTCTTCTTTTTTTTTTTTTTTTTTTATATTGTTCTTTATTGAAAATGTGTACAATACAGTACAAGTAGCATAAACCATTATCAAATAATGCCATTCATTCATCAATAAGGGTACATTAATTCTAATAAGGCATTACAGGTTGCAGACCGTAAACGGATAGTAGGTAGGAAGTGGGAAAAGTACATATTTCTATTGTGTTTAGTGCAACCCATTAAATACTGTGCATGTAGGAACTACAATATTGTGGGTTTCTTTTTACAGTGAAATAAATACACACTTGTGTTGATTTTTTTTATTAAAAAGACTGGTGTGGGTTCTGACAAAGTGAACTAAACACAGTGCTTAAATACTGTGCGCATAGGCACTGTACTATAATGCATTTTTTTTTTATTTCAATCTGGTTGTTGACAAATTAGCCTAGGGAAATAGTTTGAAGACTATATACATAGTCACTACAATATTTTGTGTGCTCTTTCAGGGAAATTAATACATTCTGAGTTTTTTTGCCTTGTCAAATTGGGTGATAACATGGGACTGTTCTGTTGAGCACAGCGTTATAGCATAGAAGAGGGCAGCTTTGTTTCAGCAACATGTGTGAAACTAAGGCCACCTTGTTGGAGAGTGGTCAGGCTTTTCCCATTAGGTGTTCTTTCTTCAAATATATCTACAGGCCAGTAGATCCAACCACCATCAGGATATGCAGCAATAAGGTTCTTTGCAGTGCTACCTTGGAGTGGGGCCCTTAGTGCTCCTACTGGCATTGATTTCTGTCCAATTCTCCCTTCGCTCCAGGAAGGGGTGAAATGCCCTCTTAAAACCACACTAGAAAATTGATCCTTCTCTTTACTACTCCTCTAACTGTAAGCATGATGTTCTCCCTTCATTTGCCCTTCCCTTACTTTTCCCCTGTGTTGTAGAAGGCAGGGCATCCTATGGTCTCAGGTTTTTTTTACTCTGCAGATGTTTCCCCAGTATAGGTGAACCAATGTCTTTAGTCTGTCTAGAGCAGTAGTTCTCAACTCCGGTCCTCGGGACCCACTAACAGGCCAGGTTTGCAGGATAACTGAAATACATCACAGGTGATATAATTTGCTGCTCAGTGATTGCAGTATTCTAGTCTGCGTCTCCCCAAGGTAATCCTGAAAATCTGGCCTGTTGGTGGGTCCTGAGGACCGGAGTTGAGAACCACTGGTCTAGAGTTTCTAACTGACACCTCCTCTGAGTTGAACATTTTGTTCCCCATCAATAATGGTGGCTTTTCATTGAGGCTTTTTTTATGTAACATGGAGGTGTGAAATGTCTCTCTTATCCATCTCATATTTTCTAATCCTTACCACCAACATGCCAACCCTCTGATTCCTCGCTGCTAGCACTTAAACTCTCCTCCTCACCATTTGCACCCCAAATCTTTTATTCCTCACTAGCAGCACCTCAAGCCTCTCCTCCATTTATTCCACCTCTGCCTCAGAGAAATTGAGGAAGTAGGTATAGAATCCTGCTAGCCTTGAGACACCAGAAAATCCTCCTTTTCTTTCTGCTGCTGTGCCTCCAGCGCCTAATCTATTACCCAATACAATACTACTGTGCATAGTATGTTTCCTCATGCATGTGGTACCAAAATGACTGATAATTTTTCTACGGCTGAGATGCTGCAGGCAGGCGCTGCAGACCACATTGGTCTTGTTGGCAACAGAGATCCACCCTGCAAAGATCTTTCAATGTGCTGTATATTCAACTGCTTGGGTACTATCCTGATATAAGTCAACCATTCTTTAACCAGTTCCCGACCAACTCGCATATATTTACTGATGCACTGTTGCAGCGTAGCGCAAATCGCCATCTATAAACTGCGGCTCGCGTTTGCGCAGCTAGGAAGCGGAAGCACGCTGCCACTCTCTCGTGCCCACTGCACTCTGCAGGAGTGTGGCCGCGGCTCGGGTGGACCCAATGTCCGCCGGCGAGCCACGATGGCCTGGCAGAGAGAAAGAACGGGGAACCGCCGATGTAAACACGGTGGTTCCCCGCTCTATCAGTGGGCTTTAAAAAGATCTACTGATCCCTGTCACTGGGATCAGTTAGATCTCTTATGCCCATGATAGCCCAGCCCCCTCACAGTTAGAATACGCCTAGGGAACACAGTTAACCCCTAGATCGCCCCCTGCAGGTTAACCCCTTCACTGCCAATGACATTTATACAGTAATCAGTGGATATTTAAATTTCTGATCACTATATAAATGTCATTGGTCCCAAAAAAGTGTCAAAAATGTCCAACATGTCCGCCCCAATATTAAAGTCCAGATAAAAATTGCAGTTCGCCGCCATTACCAGTAAAAAAAAAAAATTGTAAAAACACCAGAAATTAATTCTCATGGTTTGTAAACGCGGCAACTTTTGCGCAAACCAATCAATAAATGCCGATTGCGATTTTTTTTTTTTACCAAAAATATGAGGAAGAATATAAATTGGCCAAAACCAATGAATACATTTTTTTTTATATTTTTTTTTGGATTTGTATTTTAGCAAAAAGTAAGAAATATTGTTTTTTTTTGCAAAATTGTCGCACTTTTTTGTTTATAGCGGCGATCAGAAATGGCACAGAGGTGATCAAATACCACCAAAAGAAAGCTCTATTTGTGGAGAAAAAAGGATGCAAATTTTGTTTGGGTACAACATCGCACGGCCGTGCAATTGTCAGTTAAAGCGAGGCAGTGTCAAATCGCAAAAAGTGCTCTGTTCCTAACATGCAAAATCCTTCCAGGGGTGAAGTGGTTAAGTTTATATTTTGAAAAATTTCGGAGGAAAGTAGTAAAAACCCAAGAGAAAACATTTATTATATTGAAGCTTACCAATTCTTAGATGTGGTGACGGCATTTATTTTCCTTCTTTAGGATTTTTTTCCTTTAATTTATTCTCCTGCTGATCCTGCCAGTAAGTCTGTTATTTTTCAACTTCCTTTCCTTTAACAGACCAAGCTGCCCTATAGACATAGCAGTGACAGGAGTGCTTACACTGATAAGCTTTTACCTATTTCTGTAAAACCTTTATTCCAAAAGAAACAAAATTGTTTGCTATAACTGCTTATGTTAGCTGGAGTTTGGCTTGTAATTTGTTAGTGTATCTAAATCTGCTAGCCCATCTAACACTCCCCTCATCCCAGACTGACAATGCTGCTGTCTAGAGTTGAGCGAACACCTGGAAGTTCGGGTTCTGCTGGTCCGTCCGAACTTCGGGACAAAGTCCGGGTCCGGGTCCGGACGGAACCCGAACGATCGCACGGACAACGAACCCCATTGAAATCAATGGGGACCCGAACTTTTAGGCACAAAAATGGCTGTAGGAAAGTCCTGGAAAGCCCCAGAGGGCTGCAAAAGGAAGTAAAATGGGGGTAAGGGTAGGGCAAGCGCCCTACAAAAAAATGGGGACAGGGAAATAACTTTAAATATTTTTAAAAAAATAAAAACATAAAAAATGCAAAAATGGAGATGAATGTGGTTCATCTTCAAACTGTGTCTGAAAAGTATTAATTAACGGTAGAAGCCATATAACTGTTCTAAAATCATCTTCAAACTAGGGCAAGTGCCCTACAAATAAATGGGGATAGGGAAAATAAATTAAAATCAAATAAAAAAATGGGAAGGGGGATGGATGTGGAGTAGGAGCCTAGAGGTTGACTAGGCCGTGACCGTGGCAGTGTAGGTGGA
>BLSH010260760.1:215003-225410 GCA_018402905.1 Glandirana rugosa
ACAAAACTTCCACGGATAATCGACATACACCACGATGTGTTGTCATCCTAAGAGTCTGTGATCAGTAGTGTATTAACGTACACATTATATAACAATATAAAAACAAAAACGTCATCGTCGTGGGACTAGACTAATTACTATCCTAAAAATTAAAAAAATACATCAACACCTACTTGTCGTCCATTGTTTTCTAGATTTTCGAGAGTTGCAACTTGATTGCACGGTCACCGTGTCGTCAAACTATCATAGCAAACACACCAGACAGTCACATACCAGAAATCACAAATTATTTTACAGTTTGGTCCCACGTGGTTTACGGATTTTTGGTTTTGGGGTGTACGGAACAATGGACGAGAGTATGGACATAGAAGTCAACCAACCTTATTTGGGTTTGGTTTTTACATTATATACGAACCCGAACGATTTTTGAAATGTCCGGGTCCGGGTCCGTGCCACGGACACCCGAAAGTTCGGTACGGACCCGAACGTTACAGTCCGGGTTCGCTCAACACTACTGCTGTCCAAAAGTGTCTCTGTGGCTCCTTTATCCAAAATGTTGGCACTCTAATAAAGGAGGTGTGCTATTGGCCAGATCACCAGGTGAAAACAAAGGGAAAAAAGCCAAAACAAAGAAAACTAATACAGCTACCACATCTAATGACTGGTAAGCTGTCATATATTACATTTTTGGTTTGGGTTTATTCCAACCAACTGAAGATACAGGTATGAGAGCAGGTAACAAGGCATGTGGGGTTTTGGTTTTTAGGCATTTGGTGCACCCTGGTTTGACATTTTATTAAACACTAAAGACCATACACTGACAGACCACACAAACGATACTATCAAACTGCTGTGCCACTGGCACGTTAGTTCAACGTTGAGAGCTTTTAGATCTTTTGTTACCTGCTGTTCATCCACAACTACATAAAAAAATTAAAAATCCTATCATTAATCAGATCAGGGTGCTGCTACTGCAAAAACAAAAATATAACAATATATTACACATGCAATTATGTGATGACTAGTGTCTGAGAATCCTACTGTTGTGTAGCACCACATACAGCTAATAGGCACCTTCAAAACATGCATTTGAATGGACTGATGTTTTTCCTATCTCACTTTAGCTGCAGAAACATTTATTTTGCTTTTTCTAATTTCACCAGCTATGACGAACGGGGTTCAGATTAAAGTTTGCCATTTACAATGAGAGTGGCCCACAAACCGAACCCAGGCATTTTCACTCATCACCATGTGTAATTTACGAAAAAAGTTCCTTTATAGGCATTGTACAATTTCAAATGTTTTTGTTGTTTTAGCTAGGTCTTAATATAGTTAAAGTATATTCCCTTTGCTGTTTGTTTGCCTTACCATGTAATGATGGACTCATACTGTATGTTGTGGCTGAAGTTTGTAAAGTCCTGGCTGATTGATTCCTCTGTGTCCATGTATTCATTTACGCCCTGGCATCATCACTTTCCTCGTGCGGCATCAAAATCTTCAATGTCAGCTATGGAGGAAAAGGGGGGAGGGCCACGTTTGGCACAGCATGACATTAGCCCGCCACCTCCGGCATGTTGGCACATAGCTAGAAACTTTACAAACCTGCTGCGGGCTGGTGCCCATTATTTTCCCCTATTTATAGACGTCAAGACACTCTCTCTGGGCTACCAACTTTCTCTATGTAATCCAAGTAGTAAGGTAAAAGAATCCTCTTTATTTGGAATGGTTCATTCCCTGCGTTTCCTCTAGTTGTTTTATGGGCTATACATTATATATTTAGATAGAGGCTTTCTATGGGGAGCTATATTGGAATTTGGAGATTACCTATTAAAACCAAACAGTTGTGCTTATAAGTTTACACACCCTGGCAGAATTTATGATTTTTGGCCATTTCAGAGAATATGAATGAGAACACAAAAAAATTTCTTTCACTCATGGTTAGTGTTTGGCTGAAGCCATTTATTATCTGCATTTACTCTTTTTAAGTCATAATGACAACAGAAACTACCCAAATGACCCTGATCAAAAGTTTACATACCTCAGTTCTTAATACTGTGTATTGCCCCCTTTAACATCAGTGACAGCTTGAAGTCTTTTGTAGTATTTGTGGGTGAGGCTTTTTATCTTCTCAGATGGTAAAGCTGCCCATTCCTCTTGGCAAAAAGCCTCCAGTTCCTAGAAATTCTTGGGCTGTCTTGCATGAACTGCACGTTTGAGATCTCCCCAGAGTGGCTCAATGATATTGAGGTCAGGAGACTGAGATGGCCACTCCAGAACCTTCACTTTATTTTGCTGTAGCCATTGACATGTCGACTTGGCCTTGTGTTTTGGATCATTGTCATGTTGAAATGTCCAAGTACGTCCCATGCGCAGTTTTCTGGCTGATGAATTCAAATGTTCCTCCAGTATTTTTTGATAATATACTGCATTCATCTTTTCATCAATTTTGACCAAAGGTCCTGTGCCTTTGTAGCTCACACATCCCCAAAACATCAGCAATCCACCTCAGTGTTTCTCAGGCCTTGTTGACCTCTCTCCAAATGTAAGATTTATGGTTGTGACCAGAAAAGCTAAATTTTGGTCTCATCACTCCAAATGACTTTGTGCCAGAGGGTTTGAGGCTTGTCTCTGTGCTGTTTGGCATATTGTAAGCGGAATACTTTATGGCATTTGTGTAGTAATGGCTTTCTTCTGGCAACTCAACCATGCAGCCCATCTTTCATCAAGTGCCTCCTTCTTGTGCATCTTAAAACAGCCACAACACATGTTTTCAGAAAGTCCTGAAGTTATTTATGGGTTTTTCTTTGCATGCTGAACAATTTTCCTGGCAGTTGTGGCTGAAAATTTAGTTGGTCTACCTGACCGTGGTTTGGTTTCAACAGAACCTCTGATTTTCCACTTCTTGATTAGAGTTTGAACACTGCTGATTGGCATTCTCAATTGCTTAGATATCTTTTTATATCCCTTTCCTGTTTTATACAGTTCAACTACCTTTTTCTGCAGATGTTTTGACAATTATTTTGCTTTCCCCATGACTCAGACTCCAGAAATGTCAGTGCAGCACAGGATGCAGGTCTGTCAGGAGTCCAGAAACTCATTGACCTTTTATACACACACACTAATTACAAGCAAACCGATCACAGGTGAGGATGGTTACCTTTAATAGCCATTCAAACCCATTTGTGTCAACCTCTGTGCATGTTATCAGGCCAAAATCACCAGGGTATATAAACTTTTGATCAGGGTCATTTTGGTAGTTTCTGTTGTCATTATGATTTAAAAAGAGTAAACACAGTTGATTGATAATAAATGGTTTCAGCCAAACACTAACCACGTGTGAAATAAATGTTTTTGTGTTCTCATTCATATTCTATGAAAAATGGCCAAGAAGTTATAAATTCTTCCGGGGTATGTAAACTTATGAGCACAACTGTATATACAGTATATATATATATATACACACACGTTTTTGTTACTTTTACCCTTTGGATACATTCTGACTGTTGTGATATATTCACAATGGTCATGTGAATATTACTTAGATTTCCCTCATGCTCATTGCTATATACACTATATTACCAAAAGTGTTGTGACACCTGCCTTTTCACACATATGAAATTTAATGGCATTCCACTCTTAGTCCGTAGGGTTTAATATTGAGCTGGCCCTCCCTTTTGCAGCTTTAACAGGTCTTCTGGGTAGACTGTCCACAAGGTTTAGGAGTGTGTCTATGGGAATGTGTCAGGGCACCAATAGCAGGAGGACTCTAGGACCCAAAGTCCGTCAGAGCAGGAGGACTCTAGGACCCAGAATCCGTCAGAGCAGGAGGGCCCTAGGACCCATCATCTCCGGCAGCACATCACATGGGCCTTTATAAGGAAGTCAGACCTTGGCTGGAGTGCTGTCTGATCTGCAGCTTTTCCTGTGATTCTGTGTTACCTGCAATCTGCTATCTGGAATTGACCCGGCTTGTTCTGACCTTGCTTATCGGATTCTTCTGCCTGCTTACCATTGTTGTGTTATTTGCTTGTGACCTGACCATTCTCTGCCTACTGTCTGATATACCTGATGTTCCTGTATTGACCCGGCTTGTCTCACCTGCTCCAGTCTGCTGTATCAAGTATTCAGGGTTGCCTCCATGTACCAAGTGCCCAGCTGTCATCTGCAGCTCATCTGGTGAAGATCTCCACTCACCTGCATCTGGTAACCTGTCAGCCTCTACGGCTTCCACCAGGCACTCCTACCCCACTGTGCTCATTGACTGCTGTCTCCACTCCAGTGGTCAGTAAGACAGAGTTGTATGAGAGGTCTCCCCCTACGGAAGTCAGGCTCTCCACCAAGGTACGTGACAAACATTACAGAATGTTTGACCATTATTCCAGAAGTGCATTTGGGAGGTCAGGCACTGATGTGGATGAGAAGGCCTGGCTCGCAGTCTCCACTCTAATACATCCTAAAGTTGTTCTATCTGGTTGAGGTCAGGACTCTGTGAAGGCCAGTCAAGTTCCTCCACCCCAAACTTCCTCATCCATGGAGTGGGGGTTATGTTGTGGGGTTGTTTTTCAAGGGTTAGGTTTGGCCACTTAGTTCCAGTGAAGGTAACTCTTAAGGCATCAGCATACCAAGACATTTTGGACAATTTCATGTTCCCAACTTTGTGGGAACAGTTTGGGGATGGCCCCTTCCTGTTCTAACATGACTGCATACCAGTGCACAAACAAGGTCCATAAAGACATGGATGAGCGAGTTTGGGTTGGAGGAACTTGACTGACCTGCAAAGAGTCCTGACCTCAACCCGATAGAACATCTTTGGAAAGAATTAGAGCAGAGACTGCGAGCCAGACCTTCTCCTCCACATGAGTGCCTGACCTCACAAATGCACTTCTGGAAGGATAGTCAAAAATTCCCATAAACACACTCCTAAACCTTGTGGACAGCCTTCCCAGAAGAGTTGAAGATCAATATTGAACCCTACAAACTAAGATTGGGATGCCATTAAAGTGCATGTGCATGTAAGGGTAGGCGTCCCAATACTTTTGGTAATATAGTGTATATATACTTCCAGCATACATAGAGGAGCAATTCCATCAAAATCCACTGTCCCTTTCCATGGTTTTATTAGACACATGTCAGTCATCTTGGGTCCATTCCTTCCATGATGTCACAATTGTTGCCTGTATAATTTTATTGATTTTTATGAATGATCTATGTATCCAGAATAGGTATGAAGTACACTTGCTGTTTCACGATAAAGGATGTATCCACATCAAAAATGTGTGTTTAACAGTGTGTTTTGATATATATTCTGTATTCTTTCAGAACTTTATTATGCTTGCCTTCCTGATGAAGTGGGCTGTTGACCTGTGAAATCCCATCCCCTGACTTTACTATGGATGATGGGGAGAAAATGATGTGATATAGGACACAGCTATGTTTGTATGAGACTACTGTAATGTGTTGCTCAAGATTTTAACATAACACTATCGTTTTAACATTTGTACAAAAAAAAAATCTTTTATCATACTTTTTGTAGTACCGAAACATAGCTCCCAACTGTAACTGTCTCTGATTTCGAGGGACTGTCCCTCATTTGGAGCAATGTCCCTCTTTCCTCCTCATTTGTCCCTCATTTTGGTCTGATTTATATAGTTGTAAAGGAAATGCACTACTTATCTATCAAAACGTGTTTTCCAGCACTAAACCTTTCATCGAATTTCTAAATTGTTGCATCTGTAAATACCAAAATCTAATACAAAAGAATAGCAGTGGTAAAAAAGCACTTGTGGGTTTACCCAACCATTTTTTTTGTACAGTTCTCCCTTAAGTGGGCGTGGCAGGGGTGTGTCCTATACCTACAGACTTTTGCTATTAGGCGTCCCTCATTCCCATCTCAGAAAGTTGGGAGGAATGCCGATAAAGACCTACATTTTCTAGTTAGGTGGCTTCCTTGTGCTTATATGTAGGATGTGGCACGAGACGTAAACCTTGTCCAACATTTAGAGGGTTTCCTCTTTTGGATTCCCTAATCCCACATGTCGACTACTTCTTAGTATTAATTTACATAACTGTTCTTATTTCTCAGAAGGACAAGACAACTTCCTGTTCTAGGTCACACATTATCCAATGCATCCATTGCCATCCACTCTGTGTCACATCACCAATATGGGAGTGTTAATGTAATATAAAACATCTTTCAACTGCACCAGTGAACTCTCTGCATGTCTGTGAATGCTCAGCCTGTTTGTGCCTTTATAAGCCTAATTACTGTAAAGCTTTTTCCTGCACTAAGCTGAGAGACCCAGGGATTGTGGGATATGTAATTTCTTCACAGGAAAATGCAGTTCTCACACTACAAAGGTAATGCATTAACATGTGTAGTACCATGTGGCATGCTTCATGTTTGAACACAAATAAAAAACGAATGATAGCAGGATCAGAAGATTTACTCTACTATATGCTGTGTATACAGGTCAACAATTGACACCATTAAATTAAATGATCAATGTACATCTAATGCAAGATGCAGATAGGAAGGTTTACAATGCTTTTAAATTGTCTGGGGGGGGGAGATTTACTAAGACTGGTACACACATAATCTGGTGCAGCTATGCATAGTAACCACATTAGGACCAGCTTCTAACTTGAAGTGGTTGTAAAGGCATCTGTGTGTAGCAGCCCCCCTAACTCTTCCCCTAATACTTAGCCCCATCTCGATCCAGCGATGTGCATAAGTGCCTCTGCCACCCGGAACTCTCCCTCCTGATTGGCTGAGGCACAGCAGCGGCGCCATTGGCTCCTGCTGCTGTCAATCAAAGTCAGTTAGCCAATCAGGGGAGGGGGGGCTGAACCGCGGCTCCGTGTCTGAATGGACTCACAGAGATGCAGCTCAGCTTGGGTGCCCCCATAGCAAGCTGCTTGCTGTGGGGGCACTCAACAGGAGGGAGTGGCATGGAGTGCCGACCAAGGACACGAGAAGAAGAGGATCTGGGCTGCTCTGTGCAAAATCATTTCACAGAGCAGGTAAGTATAAACATGTTTGTTATTTTTAAAGAAAAAATAAGACTTTAGTATCTCTTTCAGCTTGTTCATTTAAGCTTTGACAATAAGCTGACGGGTTACTATGCACAGCTGAACCAGATTCTGATCAGTTTTAGTAAATCTTCCCCATTGATCCAACAGCTGTGACCTTCTACAGATGATTTGCAAATGTGATATTTATTATATTGAAAATTTGTACAATCATGGAAATTTGAGCTGCTAGCTTAACCGTTTGAGCTCCCGATGATTTACCCCCCTTCAGTACCAGGCCATTATTTTCGATACAACACTGCGTTACTTCAACTGACAATTTTTTCCCCACAAATAAAGCGTTCTTTTAGTAGTATTTGATTACCTCTGCAGATTTTATTTTTTGCGCTGTAAACAAAAAAAGACTGATCGTTTTGAAGAAAAAAACAATATTTTTTACTTTCTGCTATAAAACATATTCAATAAAAAAAATGTAAAAGATCAGATCATAACTTTAGGACAATATGTATTCTGGCACATATGTTTAGTAAAAAAAATTCCCAAAGCGTACGGTATATTGATTGGTTTACACAAATGTTATAGCACAAACTATGGTATATATTTATTAAACTTTTATTTATTTTTATGTGCTAGTAATGGCAGTGATCAGCGACTTATAGCAGGATTGTGATATTGCGGCAGACAATCGGACACTGACTGACACTTTTGATACTTTACGGCAACCAGTGACACTAATACAGTGATTGGTGCTAAAAATATGCACTATCTCTGTACTAATGACACTGCTGGGAAGGGTTAAACATCTAGGGTGATCAAAGGGTTAACTAAGTGCCTAGCCAGTGTTTTGTGTATTGTATATGCTGTTTTTACTAGGGAAAGTGAAGGATTTTATTCCCTGCTTTGCAGAGGCACAAAATGCATCCCTTCCCCCCTGTCAGAATGGGGATCTGCTGTTCCTTCTGTGTGTTTCACCAACGATCGGCAAGTGCCGGAGGACATCCAGCAAACTGGCTTTTGCTGTGACACCAATTCTAACACCACTACAGTGCTTTGTTCTCTAACCATATGTGGTTTGAAGGTAGAACCTTTTTCAGCAGGGCGGGGGGACATGCAACAAGAACCTTATAGCTTGCTACTAAATTAAACCTTTGCAGACCTAAAACATAGTAATCCTTTATAGTACAGAATAAAGAAGAATTCCAAGTATTGATATGTTTACATAGTTACATTGGTCCAGCTTGGACCAATCAGCAGAATTCTCTGAATGGTGGAGATGGAAGGCGTGACTAGGAAACTAGCAATGCCTAGTACAGTTATTTCCAGCTTCTAAGGGGATCTCACAAGTATAGTAAATGCATAGTTAAATTGGTTCAAGCTGGACTAATGTAACTAAAAGGTATGTCCTAATAAATAAGCCAATAAAAATAAGTATCCTTAGTTTCAGGTGCTGCACATCTCGTATCTTCACAGCATAGACAATTGCCTTCAGATGACCCCAAAGATAAAAGTCTAAGGGGGTCAGATCGGGAGACCTTGGGGGCCATTCAACTAGCCCACGACGACCAATCCACTTTCCAGGAAACTGTTCATCTAGGAATGCTCGGACCTGACACCCACAATGTGGTGGTGCACCATCTTGTTGGAACTATGATGTCGGTGATAGGGAATTGCTGGCCATCAAGTCGGCTTTGCAGGAATGGCGGTACCTCCTGGAAGGAGCAGCTCACCCGGTATTGGTTTTTACTGACCATAAAAACCATAAAAAATCCATATGCTGTGAAGATACGAGATGTGCAGCACCTGAAACTAAGGATACTGGAAGCCTGTGCTAGCATTTCTCCTGCGGTGTTGCTCTCAGTGTGTGAAGAGTGGGAGAAGAGGGTTGCATTGATAATCCAACACAATGGTGTTGGGGAAATTGCATATTTCATATTCCTCATTAAGGTTGGCTCACAAATATCTATTATAGCCTCTAATATCCTGGTTACCTTGCATGACTCAACTTATTGGCATTTGAACTGCCTTATATGGTCAAGCTAACCCCCTCTCCTCAGGAATGCAAAGGTCATATTGTTGCTTACAGGGTGTTGGCTGGGGGGTGGGCTTTTCCCTTATACAAGTTCTATATTACCACAGCAAAAACCTATATGAGTCAGTCTCACCAAGAACAGCCATGAGGCATGTGTATGGTCCTGGTCACCAAGGCCATGAAAGGGACCCATGGCGGGAAACAAGCACCTTTAGTTAAGTATTCTTGATATTTTCTTTATCTTTATCTGTATCTGTCATTACTTGTAATAAATGTTACTAGATTGTAAGCTCTAACGAGCAGGGTCCTCTGATTCCTCCTGTATTGAATTGTATTGTAATTGTACTGTCTGCCCTAATATTGTAAAGCGCTGCGCAAATATAAATCCTGTATAATAATAATAATTATATTTTTAAGTATTTGTGTGATCTCTCTTTGTACATATCGAACACAACCCCAAAAACGTGACAAGAGATTTGGTACCAGGAGTGGGGTTAATTTGTGCAAACAAGAGATACAAAAATGATGCAGAATTGTGCTAGACTGTTTGTGCTGGGTTTAATGTTGTGTACTTGTACTGTCATAGTACATTCAGAAAGCGTAGGAAATGTATCAGATACTTAGCTGGCTTATTTGAGGTGCCTTTAGGTGATCAGGTGCAAGCAGATTTTTGTTTAGGTGTTAACTGGACACCGACTTGCGATTTTGTTTTTGTTTGATAAATTGGGCGAGAGACTGATATACAAATGAAACTGTTGTATCTTCAGGAAGCCTTAATTTGCAATAGTAAACAGCATTGGTCTCTGGATTGAAGGAATTTCAGAGCGATGAGACTTGTTGATAAATTGGGCGAGAGACTGATATACAAATGAAACTGTTGTATCTTCAGAAAGCCTCAATTTGCAAGTAACAGCATTGGTCTCTGGATTGTAAAAATTTCAGAGCAATGATACTTGTTTGAATATTGATTGTTATGTGTATGTCCGAATTGTTTGAAGCTAACTAATGGACATGGTACATGTTTGTATTGTCTATATAAAATGACAAGGTTACCTAAATCAAGATAGATAGGTAATGCTTAGTATGAGTTGTAAAATAAGTTTTGTCAATTATGTTTGTGCGTTTATGTGAGTTTAACATTGAAAAGGTTAAGTGAGAAATACAGAATGGTTATATTGTAGGTACTGGAACTGATAAAATGGCATATGAGAAAGATAGAAGCTTTTGTTAGAAAGTCTTTGTAAGTTTTAGTGAGAAATGCCTACAGTCTGCAGGAATCCCCCCCCCCTTACATGTGTGTGTCTGTGTAAATAGAGGAAACAGATAAAGGGACAGACATTCCACCATAT
>BLSH010260760.1:241882-268264 GCA_018402905.1 Glandirana rugosa
ACCCCCATCCTCTCCACTCCAACCCCCCCCCCCCATTTAACTCTACCTGCTTAATGATGACAATTGCAGGCAGGACATTCAAGCATGCCCCTTTGTCTCCCCAGCTGGCAGCATTCAGTATAGGGGATGGTGGATATGACCACAGGGGGGCATGATATACATATGAATGCCGCCTCTATTTACATATCAATGCCGCCTGCTGCCACTATTTGCATATGAATGCTGCCGCTATGTACATATCAATATGGGCTATTTACATGTAAACACAGGGTCTACAGGTGAGTCATCTGTACACAACAAAAGGGCAGTGCTGGGCAGCATTAGTAGCAGCACTTCACACTTAGATATTGGACACAGCACAGGACTAAAACTTCAAGGGATAAGGGAATTTAAACCAGGATAGTTGGCATATATGAGGCAGCTGCTTTGTGCCCCACAAAAATGACAGGGCCCAGAGCAGCTGCCCATTTTGCCCTGCCTTAAAGACAGCCCTGCCCTCAGCATATACCCCCCAGTACAGACAGCCCTCAGTACAAACACCCCCAGCACATGCCCCTCATTACAGACTCTCCCCAGTACAGATCTCCTCAGTATAGGCAACCCTCACTAGAGAGGTGAGTACCGCTGCTCCATGTGAATGGGTTCTGGCAGGGCGGACCCCAATGAGTGCTAACCATGGCTCATCTCCGTCTGGCAATGTAGAAAAAGGAACGACTGCACCTCAAAGGAAATCCGAAAAAAGTATCTTCGTTTATTGAAGCATCAAATAGCATGGTACAGGATGACCTGGTTCATCCTGTACCATGCTATTTGATGCTTCAATAAAAGAAGATACTTTTTCAGACTTCCTTTGAGGTGCAGTCGTTCCTTTTTCTAAACAACCCTCACTACAGACCCTCCAGTACAGATTGATCCCAGTACAGACCACCTAGATAGCGACACCCATCAGTACAGATTCTTACAATACAGACTCCCCCAGTGCAGACAGCCCTCAGTACAGACTCCTCCCAGTACAGACCCCTCCAATACTGATACCCCACTACATATAAACCTCAGTATAAACACTCCAATACATAACACCTCAGTACAGACACTCCCAAGTACAGACCCCATTCAGTATAGACACCTCCCTAGTACAAATCCCCTTATTACAGACCTACTTCAGGAAAGATCCCCCACAGTAGAGATTTCCCCAATATAGACACCTCTGCAGTACAAACCTCCCAAGTAGAGAGCCCCTTTTAGTGTATTTCAGATGCAGAGTGAGACCTCACCTCAGCTGTGTCATGTGACAGGAGCTGAGACAGAACCTCCCCTTGGGTTTGAACTGCCTCTGTCAGACAGGCAGCAGTGTCTATAATACTGGTAAAGTGCAGAAAAATTGGGGCCCCCAGGCAGTTTAGGCCATAATATGCTAGTATGGACCACATACTAGCACAGTATGACAGATTTACCTTAAAATGAATGAAGCCCTCGAGTAGTGCCACCGCTGTTAGCACTTTCATCTGGGCTTCCTTCTGGGTTTGTGCTTTTGAATGGCCGGGCTCTCAATGAACAGCATATGCCAGTGTATCATCCATTCAGAGTGCAATGCTTATGCGCCAGTGACATCGCCGGTCACTACAAATGTGAAAATCTCCTAAACGGTACAAGTTTAGGAGATAGTCACTGTACCTACAGGTAAGCCTTATTATCGGCTAACCTGTAGGTACAATTCATAAAACAGAGTTTACTACTGCTTTAATGCAAAGGCTCTAGTGGCAGAACAGATAAGTCTTGCTCAGTCTGTGAAAAATTCTGAATGCTTCACTCATTGCTAAAATAAATCTGTTTATTGTGTCCTTTTATGTATACAATTGGTCAGTGTTAATGGGTATCAGTCATACAGAACAATCTGTAGCAGATTTATACTTTCCAACCCCTAGGCTAACTGGCTCATGCTATACTTCTTCTACCCTGGTTGGCTAGCTTTAGTGTCACGCTAACATAATTGAACATCATTGGCTGGGTGCAGAAAAAGTTAAGTAAGCAGTTTGCCTTCCATGTTGTGGAAAATTAGCTCGTGGGGATCATCTTTCCCGAGGAAAATAGTCAGCATGCAGGCAACTTTTCCTTAAAATCTGGTGGCTTGCCAGGCTTATTTAGAAAATAGGTTTGCAGGTTAAAAACAAACAAATAATAAAATAAGTCCTTGCCGTCCGGCGCTAAACTAAACAGTATAGTTTCCTCAATATACGGTGTGGGGCTGGCCCCTGACACCCACAAAACTTAAGCCAAAATGAAAACCCTGTCTTTTTAAAGTCCAAACAGACACACAGCTTCCTCAGATTCCCCTCTGAGTTCCAGGTCAGAGCTCCAGTGTTTTCTCTTCCTGGTTATTTATGCCACCTGCTGGTGGACACCGTTGGACCACAAACTCTGGACCTGACCAGCCCTGCTACGGTGGCTGGTAAAATCCAGACCAGACTCTGTTTAATCCAGTCCAAATGAACACAAACGAGGTGATGGGTAGCGTCCGTCTACCACTTTGCCTTGTATACCGTCACATATCCTCCCCCTCTGCTCAAGCCCCTGCAGCTGAGCTACTGCCCCGACCATACAGTGGACCCGGGAGAGGGCATCCGCATTGTTCTGGAGTCTCCTCGCCCGGTGTTCCACTGTGAACTTAAATGGCTGTAGGGCCAGGAACCAGCTAGCCACCCGACTATTTTACTCCCTGTTGTCACACATCCACTTCAGAGGGGCATGGTCGGTGACTAGCCTAAACAATCTTCCTAAGAGGTAGTACTTCAGCACCTCTAAGGCCCACTTGATAGCCAGGCACTCCTTCTTCACAATGGCATAGTTCCTCTCATGCCTGTTAAGATTTCTGCTTAAGTAGATGACCGGGTGCTCCTCATTGTCTTTGATCTGGGACAGAACAGCACCTAGTCCCACCTCAGAAGCGTCTGTGTGTATAACAAACTCCTTTGTGAAGTCCGGGGGTCACGAGCACCGGTTGTACACAAAGGGCTTGCTTCAACTTCTGGAATGTCTTCTCAGCTTCGGGATTCCACTTAACCATGCCCGACCCTCTACCCTTCATCAGATCGGTCAGAGGGACGGCAATGGTGGCAACGTTGGGTATGAACCACCTGTAATATCCCTTAATCCCCAGGAAGGCACAAACCGTTTTTTTATTCACCAGTTGGGGTCATTTTTGGCTTGATCAGTCCCCGACCAATATCATACCCAAGGTATTTGGTCTCCTCCAGGCCTATGACACACTTTTTTGGGTTGGCTGTTAAACCTGCTACCCTAAGAGAATCTATCACTGCTTGTACTCGGGACAGATGCAATTCCCAATCTGGGCTGTGGATGATCACATCATCCAAATAGGCACCTGCATAGGGGCATTGCAGCCTCAAGGTTTTGTCCATCATTCTCTGGAAGTATGCAGGGGCCCCATGCAGACCAAACAGCATTCGCTTGTACTGGAAGGACCCCTCTGGGGTAGAAAAGGCCATTTTTTCCTTTGCTGACTCCGTTAGGGGGATCTGCTAGTAGCCCTTGGTTAGGTCTAGGGCTGTTATGTACCGGGCACCTCCCAACCTGTCCACAAGTTCGTCAACCCACAGCATCAGGTATGCTTTAAATTTAGACACGTTATTCAGTTTCCTGAAATCGTTACAGAACCTGATAGTGCCATTGGGCTTTGGGACCAGCACTATGGGGCTCGACCAGGCCCTGTGGGACTCCTCTATCACATCCAACTCCATCATGGTTTTTATTTCCTTCGCCACTGCCTCCCATCTAGCCTCAGTTATCTGGTAGGGTTTTACATTTACACGGACCTCTGATTCTGTAATTATGTCATGTTGTAGTATGGTGGTCAGTCCGGGTAGGGGAGAGAAAAGTCTCTATTTTTACTTAAAATTCCTTAACGTCATTTTGTTGCGTCAGTGACAAGGACTCAGTTATGGGGATGTCCGTGGTCATTGATAGCCTGTCCTTTTGAGGAGTGGGCACTGCCAATAAACTCTCTCTGTCCTTCCATGGTTTTAAGAGATTCACATGGTAAATCTGCTTGGGTTTCCTTTTCCCTGGCTGGTAAACGTTGTAGTTCACTTCCCCTACTCTTTACCTAATCTCAAAGGGACCCTGCCACTTGGCTAGGAATTTACTTTCAACTGTGAGGACTAGCACCAGCACTCTGTCTCTGGGGTTGAAAGTCCGGTTTTTGGCACCCTGATTATAAACCCTTCTCTGAGCTACCTGGGCTTGCTCCATATGCCCTCGTACCAGTGGCAGGACCGCTGCGATTCGATCTTGCATCAGGGAGACATGCTCTATGATGCTTCTATATGGGATGGCCTCTCCTTCTCACGTCTCTTTTGCAACATCTAGCAGCCCCCTGGGATGTCTACCATACAAGAATTCAAAGGGGGAATACCCCATAGATGCCTGCGGAACCTCTCGCATGGCAAACATGAGATACGGAAGCAACATATCCTAATCTCTCCCATCTTTTTCCACTACCCTTTTCAACATGCTTTTAAGCATTTTATTAAACCTCTCAACAAGTCCATCTGTTTGAGGGTGGTAGACCAAGGTACAGTGATGGGAGATTTTATACAACCTGCACAATTCCTTGGTTACATGGGACATAAATGGGATGCCCAGATCCGTTAAGACCTCTTTAGGGATCCCCACCCAACTAAATACCTGGACTTACTCCCTGGCAATAGTTTTAATGGAGGTGTTCCGCAAGGGTATGACTTCCGTATAGTGAGTCGCGTAATCTAGTATTACCAGGATGTGTTGGTGTCCCAGAGCAGACTCTACTACGGGTCCCATGAGATCCATGCCAATTCTTTCAAATAGCACTTCAATTATGGGCAGTGGAACAAGTGGACTATGAAAATGGGACAAGGGCGCAGAGAGTTGACACTCAGGGCAGGATTCATAATACTCTCTGACATCTGCATGCAACCCGGGATAGAAGATTCTCTGGGTTATTCTCTCCCTGGTCTTCTCCATACCCAGATGTCC
Source organism: Glandirana rugosa (assembly GCA_018402905.1). Lineage (NCBI taxonomy): Eukaryota > Metazoa > Chordata > Amphibia > Anura > Ranidae > Glandirana > Glandirana rugosa. The sequence goes on from BLSH010260760.1 coordinate 246,914, forward strand.
CCCCATTACGTGTACATTGGCCAGATCTAGCACCATCATGCGAAAGGGTTCGGGAACCACTAGCTGTTCTGCTTCGTCCTCCCCGCATTTTACCACCTGATACAACAAAATTATTTTTAAGAGCCATGTAGGGAAAAGACACCCCCCAATTAGTGTCCACAGGTTCCCCATCCATCACCTTCACATTTTCTCTGGCTCTAAGGAGAGTGGCATCCCGTAGTTGCTCTGTACAGAAGTCCTCTCTCTGGACCTCTGTCAGGTACTACTTTCTGTTCACTCTCACGGTCAGGGACATTTTCTGGGTCATTAGCCCCCAGCTGGGAGCTATCTTCCAGCTCCTCTGGCTCCCCAACCATTACAGGAAAAGGAGGAGGGTCTCCTCGTTCCTCGGTCCTGCCACCAGTTTCTCCCTTCCATTTGGTAAAAGGGTCTGGTGAGAGTTCCTCTGCTTCCACAGCAGGGGGAGCTCTATCATCCAGACTCCCTGTGCCTTTCCATAACCTCCAAAAATAGGGAAAATGCCTCCCCACTAGCGCGTCATGAAGCAGTGAAGGTACCACCCCCACTGAATGTGTCACACTGCCCCAAGGGGTGTCAATCTCAACCACCGCCATCTGGTAGTCACGAGTGTGCCCATGGATGCAAACAACCCCAACATTGCTAGGTATACCCTTGCAGGATTTACACAACTGCTTTTGACCAACGTTACCACGCTACCAGAGTCAAGCAGTGCAGTGACTGGTTTCATGATGCTGGTGATCATGAACATGATGCTGTATATGCGACCTGTGCAAGAAGAGAAATGCATCTATTCACATAAGTATAATTGCATTGCATGGGTTCATCATTCAGGGGACAATTGGCAGCAATATGGTCCAATGCATGGCATCGGTAGCACTGTATGTGCTCTATACCCAGTCCTCTCAAGGGTCCCCAAGACTTTTCTGGCTTCTTTGGCCAGTCTCCAGGTCTAGAGCCCACAGTCTCTTTAGCCGTAGCAGTCTTATCATGCTTCCCCATGCTCTTGAACTCTGGAACAGTCTTACCGGGTCCGCCGGGTGATCTTTAACCCCTAGATACATTGGAGTGGATGGGTGGAACAAGTCCTCAGCAGCAGTGTATCTCTCCACGAGGTCCACAAATTGGTTGGCGGTTTTGGGGTCCCCATGACTGACCCATTTCCTCAAAGCAGTAGGGATCGCACGTAGATAGCGGTCCATGACCACACGCTCCACAATCTGTGGACCTGGCAAAGTCTCCGGCTATAGCCACTTCCTGGTTAGGTGGACCAGGTCGAACATCTGCGAGCAGGGTGGCTTGTCGGTGCGGTAGGTCCACTGATGCACCTGTTGGGCCCAGACTGCCATGGTGACTCCTAGGAGTGTGAGTATCTCTGCTTTTAGAGTCTCATAGTCCTGGGCCTTATCTGGTTCCATCTCAAAATAGGCTTTTTGGGGTTCCCCGGTCAAGAATAGTGCTAACAGTCCCGCCCACTGTTCTTTTGGCCATACTTTGTGAAGAGCGACTCTTTCAAAAGTCGTGGGATATGCTCCACATCATCCGCAGGGGTCATCTTCTGCATGTGGTAAGAGGTGCGTACCAACTTTGGTTCCACTGTCACAGGAGGTGCGGGCCCCTTCTTTAATTCAAGCAGGGCCTCCAAAAACTGTTGGTTCATCTGCTGTTGTGCAGTGAGAGACTGGCGACTTTCCTCCCGCTGAGCTGCAGTGGCCTGTGCAAGCCGGAGGCTGGTTTCCTGCAGAGCCATCTGTTGAGCTGCCTGTTGTGCTGCCTGTTGTGCTGCAGTGGCCTCGGCAAACTGGCAGTTGGTTTCTCACTGAGCTGCATTGGCTTGCAGCAGGGCTTTCAATAATTCCTCCATCTTGGAAAGTTGCCCGCTGAACTCCACCACGTGTGGGAGATTATAGTTAGGAGAAAAAACTGTGATTGATGACCATTTGTGGAATGTGTGGTCATCCAGTTGTTATATCCAATTATTGATCTGGTGAGTCCAATTTAGAGCAAACGGTGAAGTTATCACATGTCTGGTGAAGTTTATTTTTGTGACATTTACAAAAAGAGACGGTTCACTAATTTTTCCATTTTCTTTCGTAGATTTTTCCAGTATTGGTTATTATCTTATAGTTTGATCTGCATTGCACTTTAATTCAGCTATTTTAGAGTATGTTGCACAGAGTTTGTAATATGCACTAGCACTTCATAGATATTGTACAGTTAATTGGTTTGACACATATATGTATAGATGTAAATTTTGATTATTGGTTTATACACATGTATACATGTGGTATAATTTGAAGTATTCACTATTTTAGATTGTAGGATTTGTTTGCGTGCGGATTAGCGCTATTCCTATCACTTTACACAGTTTATTATTTGTTTTTCACAAATATTGGAACAGCAGCTGTTTATTATAGCACATATCTGCTGCGTTGTTATTACATATTATATTGCTTTAAACAGTTCAGGACTAGGTGTATGGACACCTTTTTTTTGGCCTTGTTCTTAACTCCCTCTTCCCTCCCCTCCCCCATTTTTTTTTCTTTCTTCCATTCCGTATTCTCTTCCCCTCTTTTTTGAGGGATAGGCAGCTTTATAGTTTTATATATAACACTGTATGTTGATAATGTTTGTATTTGTCTATATCAGCCTTTCTCAACCTTTTCAACACTGAGGAACCCTTGAAATTTTTCTCTGGTCTCGGGGAACCCCTGATAAAAATGAAAAATCTACAACTCATGATACATTAGTGTGATGGTCAATGGGAAGATTGCTCCTTACACTTGTGGCCATTGGGAAGCATTACCCCCTTACAGATAGCTAAAAAGATCAATGGTATCATTGGGAATTTATCTGAGAGGTAGAAATTGATCATTGCTCAAGGAACCCCTAGAAACCCCTGGAGGAACCCTAGGGTTCCACGGAACCCTGGTTGAGAAACCCTGGTCTATATATAGCATAAGTGTGGAGTTATACTCTATGGAATGAAGCCTTGAGGAAGCTGCCACTGTGTCAGGAAACATGTTGGCAAGCTCCATACAACACTCATTTTACATTATGCTGTGACAAGTTTTTAGATTATACCATTTGATGTTATGTTACACATGTGGTCATTTTATAGATATAGGGGTACTCTCTGTAAGCCCCTTTATGTATTTGGCTATGTATCTTTTGTGTATATTTCAATAAACGTTTCTTTTTACGAATTTATGTGTATGCTAAATAATCAGGGAATCACCATTTAAATGCCCACTTCCTCATACATTCTACTGCATCCTTGTCAATTTTTAGGGCTGGGATTCCCTGTTAGCAAACAAGCTTGTTTTGAGCTTGGAGCTCTGACTATATATTCCTACAGCACTTGACCCTAGAGAATAAAATGGCGGTCATTGCAATTTTGCACAGCAGTTTTTCAAATGCAATTTTTTGGGGAAAAAATACACTTTAATGAATTATAAAACAAACATAACATATACCCCATTTTTTTTTATAAAACATGAAACATGATGTTACATCGAGTAAATAGATACCTTACATGTCATGCTTTAAAGTTGTGTGTGCTTGGGGAATGGTGCCAAACTAGTACTTAAAAATCTACATAGGCGATGCTTTAAAAATATCTACAGGTTACCAGTTTAGAGTTACAGAGGAGGGCTAGTGCTACAAATATTGCTCTTGCTCAGACGTTCGCGGCAATACCTCACATGTGTGGTGCAAACACCGTTTACATATGTGGGCATGCCCCACGTATTCATTCACCACTGCGCGCGAGCGCGTGGGGGCGCTTTAACATTTTTTAATTATTTATTTTATTACAATTTTTTATATTTTTTCACTGTCCCTGAAAACATTTTATTGCTATCACAAGGAATGTAAACATCCTTTGCAATAACAATGTGGCATGGCAGGTCCTTAAATCTCTCCTCTACTCTTAAAAGCAAAAGATCAAAAAAAAGTTTGCCTTGTTTACATGTTGCTAGAACCGGAAGTGACGCCATGAAGTCACCCCAGTTCTCCTAGGGCAATTATGGTGAACCTTGGCACCCCAGATGTTTTGGAACTACATTTTTCATGATGCTCATGAACTCTGCAGTGTAGTTGAGCATCTTGGGAAATGTAGTTCCAAAATATCTGGGGTGCCAAGGTTGCCATCACAGTCCTAGGGTATAGAGATGAGTGGAGGACATCTTTGCTTTGCTCATCTCTGTGCCCAGCCACAGCCAGTGCGGTTTCCCAGCTTCCCGATCTGCCAGGTAAGCCCGAAAACAACAGGAAAATGGCGAGAGGTGGGGAAAGACATTATACTGGGGTTATGGCATCTAGCTGTAGCTATAACTGCGGTGTTTACTGTACCATCAAAGTAATGATGTATTTTCCCAGTTAGGTGGTAGGCAAGTGCATTCACATGTTAATTTATGAAATGCCAACTGTTATGTTATATCAATGAAACATGAACTGAAGAAAAGCATGCTAAAAAAAGAGATAAGACACTATATGGAAGTTTGACCACAGAAGAACAGCTTTCATTACAAATTCAATTGAAACCATAGGGTTTATAAAACTTGAGATTCTCTATAAACTAAAATAAGTGTAAAATAATACAAATCTACTGACAATTTTATTAGCATGGAAAAACGACAATTATGGGTTGAGGATGAAATGGCCCCAACACCTGCTCCATCATGTTTTTATTCAAGGCTATATTTTTTTTTATACAGCATGCAGTGTTGTTTAAATTGTTTACCTCATTATGTTGAATTATGATCATAACTGAAAACTTCAAAAGTGTGTGAGAAATTGATCAAACTTCTATAAAGCTTTTTACAACAACATATATTTTTCTTCATCTGTGTTGCTCTCTACAGGAAACAGCAACAAAACAGCATGTTTTCTAGCCCTTGCACTCTACAAAGTCAGCCAAAGGCCCTACACACTTATTTTGGATTGTAGGTTATAATTCTCTCTTTAATTTAGCTGGCTTGATGTTTTCATTTTCAAACACTTTATTTCATGCAGCTTTTTTAGAGGCAGCAGAAGTTCTGCAAAATACAAAATATCAAGTGTGCAGGATTTATGTTCATCTTCAGTAAGACTCTAATCATAAAAAATAAAATTCATACAGAATGTGCTGGTCATCATCATTACATTATTACAGTTGGAATTCAGTGAAAAGATCTTACAAGCACCAAGAAAGCTTTAACTTCTTTAAAGCTGAGCTCCAAGCAGGTATAAAATATAATTCACCTAGCCATGCATTTACTAATAAATCATTTCATGTTTTTTTTTTTTTTTAATTACGCTAATTTAAGTATCTACAGTGCCTATAACTCATTGTCAGACTCTTTTTAATCCTTGTACAGCATAACTCAGGCTGTAAGAGAGACAAGCGTTTTTACATTGTTACATAGTTGATAATGTTGTCCAGTCCATCCAGCTCAACCTGTGTGGGTGTGAGTGTTTATGTCAATACCATTTCCCATATCCCTGAATATTGCGTTCCACATGCTTACTGCTCTGACAGTAAAGTACCCGCTACGCATTTTAAGGTTAAACCACTTCTCCAATTTCATTGAGTGGCTTGTGTCTTCTAAAGCTCACTGAAACTGAATATTTTTTTTCCTATGCTAGAATCACCTTTGGGGAATTTGTATATTGCTATCATATCTCCTCATGAGCGTCTACTCTCCAGGGAGAATACGTTTAATGCTGGTAGTCTTACTCGTAATTGAGGCCCCTCAGTCCCATTATTAGCTTTGGTGCCCTTCTCTAGACTCTCTCCAGTTCCAGCACATCCTTTCTGAAGCCTTGTCACCAGACCTGGATGGCAGACTGAAGACGCAACCAGACCAGAGTTTTATAAAGTGGTAGAATTAATAGTTTTATTTTTTGAGTAAATCCTCTTTTTAATGAATGCTAATATTTTGCTGGCTTTGTTTGCTACAGCTTGGCATTGCAAGCCATTGCTGAGCCTGTGATCTACTAGGACCCCCAAATATTTTTCCATCCTGGATTTCCCCCAAAGGTTCTCCCCTAGCGAGTAACCTGCATTCATAATTTTAGCCCCCAAGTGCATAACTACATTTTTCAACATTAAACCTCATTTGCCATGTAGTTGTCGACCTCCTTATTTTATTAAAATTTTCTTGTAAATTGTCTATATCCTGCTGTGAAGTTATTGTCCTGCTCAGCTTTGTATTGTCAGCAAACACTGAGATTAAGCTATTTATTCCAACCTCTATATCAACAAGTAAACAGGATAAGAGAGTACTTTTCTAAGAAGGAGAGGGCAGGCCTTTTTTTATTAATAACCAAAAAGATGTAAACCCAGTGTAGTTTTCCCTTATTTCTGTGTATAGCCTAAGTCTATAAAAGGCTTCACATCAATTGTATATACTGCACGGTTAGGTTTTTCTAGTAAACATAATACTTATATAATTTCACGTTTTATTATATTAAAAAACAAAATATAGTTTAGTGAAATTGTGTAAAAAACACATTTAAAACAATACTATGAATCACAGATAAAGCACAAATATTGTAAATCTGTAACATAAAAGTGATTAGTGAATAATGTCATATCTTAAAGAAGTGTCCTTATAAAGTATCTTCAATAAATATGAATTAAAAATGTACAAAAGGCAAACAATATTTGTAAATTTTCTTTTTCTTCATAAGCCAAGCTGTAAAAACACATTTCCAGAAGTATATTCCTTATTGAGTATATCCTTTGTTCTCCAATACAAAACAAAACCCCGCAGTGTAAAAATCCACCTTCCACCCTTTGTGTGGCAGAATAAATCACAAGAAATATATAATCTTAAGGTTCAGTTTACACTACAATTTCTGTGTTTGGGATGTTTTTTTTTTTTTTTTTATAACATTTTATTTAACCAAAACTGGCATATTATACACCTCATATTGTAAAGTGCTGCGCAAACTGTTGGCAAACTGTTGGCGCTATATAAATCCTGTATAATAGTATTGTTTTATTAATTACAATAAACTCAATTAACACGCAGCAAAGTCATCAATAAGGGAGTTAATAGGCCCAGAATACATAAAAAAAACCTAAAAAAAAAGGCATAAACTGAAGCACAACAAAAAGACTTAAGAGCGAAAAAAAGAAAAGGGAAAGACGTTTTATTGTTCCGACTGTAAAGAATTGCTGTCAATTGCTCCATCTTATACATTTCCTCAACTCTAGTAATACTTAGTATACCACACTTGAATGGATGGAGGTGTCGTTGATTTCCAAACACAAGATCGGGCAGCAAGAAGTAGTTGAGCAATTAAAGATGTGTAATGTATTAATGGTACTATATGTGCAAAAGATAACATATAAGGTTATTTCCTAAATCCACTGAGGTAAGATGAAAAATTGTTTTATGTACTATCTCCCAAAACTGACAAAGTAATGGGCAGTCCCAAAAAATATCTGAAATAGGGAACCCATACCATGTAGACATCTCCTGCAGGAACTGGGAACCTGAGGAAATTGTTTCTTAAGGAGGCCAGGAAGCTAGTACTAACATGTAAGAAGCTTATAACTTTCTTCCTGAAATCTATTCGAAAGTGAAGCCCAGTATTCTCCCTCCATATCTGGGAATTAGTAAACCGATTTTTTAGCTCTGATTGCCTCTTATGAATGAAATAGGGAACATAATCATTTGGGAGCCCAATCAGTAGTTTATATACTGCCGAAAGCAGGTGTGAGGCAACTGATGAGAGCTGGCATAAATAATTAAAAGGGGAGAGTGGCCTAGCATACTGAAAAAGGGAAGATAGGGACCTGAGAAAATGCCTAATTTGAAAGGCAGCTGGAGACCTCACAGGGGGCGTGAGCAATGCTTGAATTTGTTCATGATCTAGCCAGTCCTGATTTTAGATAAAGTGCATAATTCTCCCCTTGCTAGTCTGCAGAAATCACCTAAATTGTCTACTCTCCACGCTTACTGAAAAATGTAGGTGTCCTATCACTGGTGAAAAGGGCGATGGGGCAGGTGAGATCCTAAGGAGCGAAAAGGTGCTATTCACTACACCAAGGGTAGACTCTATTGTTGTATGGGATTTTAGAATCCCCCATGTACTTGAAGGTGACCATGCCAGATCAGAGAGAGTTATAGGGGTACAGTCCTGTTCCACCATAACTCATTGCTTAGGGCCTGATTGGGAGCGCCAAGTATCACCCGAGATAGGTGTGTTGCTCTGTAGAACTTTCAATATATGGCAGGCCAATACCACCTGCTGTCTTGGGAAGAATCTAAAAGGAATAGCTTAAGCAAGGGCGTTGCTTACCCCATATGTAAGATCTCACTATTGCTTCTAAATAGGAAAATATGCTGGTGAAACATGAATCGGAAGTGTCTGTATGAGATACAAAAACTGGAGAAGGATGGATATTTTAAAGGCATTACATAGCCCAAGCCAAGTCAGAGTGAGAGATTGCCAATTCTGCAGCTTTAACCCTATCTTCTTCAAAAGAGGATGGAAGTGGACTTCATATAAAATAAGGGGGTCCGATGTAATTTTAATATCCAATTAGGTGAGATAGAAACCAGTCCACTGAAAAGGATAATCATTTTGTTTCAATAAAAATAACAAACATGTTATACTTACCTCCTCGGTTGCAGTGGTTTTGCACAGGGTAGCCTGGATCCTCCTCTTTTCATGTACCTCTTCTGTGCTCCTGGCCCCTCCCTCCCTTTGAGTGCCCCCATAGAAAGCAGCTTGCTATGGGGGCACCCGAGCCGAGTCACAGCTCCCTGTGTAAGTTCCTCTCATTTAGTTTAATTCATCTTGAAATTTGAGAGTTCCCCATAATGACAAAATAAACTTAGAAAAAGGGGCAACTCAGAGAGGAGATAAAAAACAGGAGATCATCAGCATATGCCACTATTTTATGTTCAGCTTGAGAAAGTTGGAGACTTCTAATTGAAAAATGTACTCTAATCATACACAAAAGGTGCTCTAAGGTCAAAATAAATATCAGGGGAGAGAACGCACTTCATTTACCCTTACAGCTGATTGAAAAATTCAGTATAAAGCCACGATTCAAGATCTCATATAATGTCCTAGGCAAATATGCTGTAAATATTGACAATACACCCGGTCTAAGGCCTTCAACTGCATCAGTGGAAAGCAACTAGACACGTGAAATTCGTTTTGTTCCCAATTTGTTTTTAAACTAATTTCGAAAACCCGATCAATCAATTTTTCTGAATCTTTGTAAATTTGAATATGCAAAAATTCGTAAATTCGAAAATTCAAAAATTCGGCAATTCGGAGATTCGAAAATCTGAGAATTCGAAAACCCGAAAATTAAAAAATCTGAAATAATAACTAACTAATAACAACTTAACTATTACTAACTATTAAATTATAGGTATTAGAATTTCCTTTCAAATTTATCCGAAGTTGTGAATTATCCGAAATAAGGAATGCCGCATCTAAACGAATGAAACGTAACAAATTAATAATAAAAAATATCAATTATGATAATAATAATAAAAACATTTTATTATTATTATTTTTTAAATAATTTGTTCGGTTCCAATTGTTTAGATGCGGCATTTGTTATTTCGGATAATTCGTAACCTCGGATAAATTCATATTCATTACGTTCACTAACAGCCAAATTTGAAAGGAAATTCCAATACTTATAATTTAATAGTTAGATATTATTAGTTAGTTAGTTATTATTTAGATTTTCGTCCTTTCAAATTTTTGGATTTTCTTTCTTATTTTTGGATTTTCAAATTTTTGGATCTTTTCGATTTTCAAATTAACAAATGTTTCAATTTACAAATTGCGATCGTAACGAATGACCTGAAAAATGAAAAAAAGAAAAAACGAATGAAACGAAAATAAAACTTTTTTCGGCAGTGCACATGTCTAAAAGCAACATTAGAGGAAGTCTTCTCGACTGGGCAAAATGTAAAAGGTCAATTACTCTAATTGTGTTGTTGTGGGTTTCGTGTTGTGTCACAAAGCCTACCTGGTCAACATGACTCAGTTGAGGGATAATCTGCTACAACCTACTTGCCAAGATATGGTGAACAACTTAAGATCTACATTAAGAAGGGCTATAGGCTGGTAACTGCTATATTAACCAGGATCCTTATCCATTTTCAGTAGTACTGTAATGAATGCTGACAAGGCATCTGGAGAAAGCCGTCAGCCAGTAGGGACTGAATTAAAAGTCTTTTAGAAGAATGGGGAAAGTGTCTCAATATATTGGTTGTAGTAGCTCAAAGAGAGCCCGTTGGAACCGGGGAACTTTCCTGACTTTGTTAGGGTGATAGCTGCAAGTATGGACCTCAAGGGCCTTAACCACCACCAGGGGGAGAACCAGAAGGCCAGAGGACCTGAGATAAAATATAATGTGAGCAGAACATGAAGGAGAGGAAGTGTCTTGAGGATCTTGTAGGTTGTACAACTGGTAGTAGAAGTCGCAAATAAGTTTATGCAATCTCTCTAGAGATTGTATTTTTACTACCAGAAGGGAACTGAATATGTGAAATTAATGATTTATTATGCATTCCCCATAAGGCCCTAGCCAAAAGGGTACCCAGTTCATTACTATACCTCAGCAATGTACAGTTAATCTTATAGGATATCAATAAATTCAGACCGGAGATTTTGTAATTCCTTGAATGCTATGGCCATAGATTTATGGATCTTTTCCAATTGCTTGATCTGAGTGAAAAATTCCCAGCTAAGCTGCAAATGTAAGAGGGGAGGGGAAAAAGCTCCAAGCACGCATAGTGTAGCACAATTTATTAAAAAATTAAAAATCAATGAAAACAACGATGGCACTCACAAGCGGGTGGGGTAGAGGATAACAGTACGTGGTGGATGGGAAGTCCAAGTGTAAACCGGGAGCTGAGGTCTCTGTATATGGTTGGAATAGATCAAGCTGTGTGGAGGGAGCCAGATGAGCCTAAGATCCATCCAGGGGGAACCAGCGTTGGGCTGCCCTGTTTGGCCGTGATGGTCCATCCGGTGTTCGGATATCTATGCAGATAATGTGTATTAAACTGCAAATGTTCCTTTTTAATTCTGGCTTCATGTTTCAAAAAGATCCCTCTCACCACACATTTGTGTGTCTCCTATAATATACTGTAGTAGGACCTCAGCAATACAGTTAATCTTGTGGGATATCAATGAATTCAGATGTTTCCGGAGATTTTATAATTCCTTGAATGCTGAGTCCAGAGATTTATGGATCTTTTCCAACAGCTTGATCTGAGTGAAAAATTCCCAGCTAAGCTGCAAACATAAGAGGGGAGGGGAAAAAGCGCCAAGCAAGCATAGTGTAGCACAATTTATTAAAAAATTAAAAGTCAATGAGCCTAAGATCCGTCCAGGAGGAAACGGCATTGGCTGCCCTGTGTGGCCATGATGGTCCATCCGTTGTTCGGATATCCACCCAGAGAATGTGTATCCAGCTGCAAATGTTCCTTTTTAATTCTGGCTACATGTTTCAAAAAAATCCCTCTCACCACACGTGTGTCTCTTATAATATGGTAGGACTGATCTCTGGAATATCGTTTACCGACAGATAAGTGGCTATTTCCTTGGAAACATCCTTGCTGGTGAGAGGATCCCTTCAGGGCCTCATTAGGCTTCCAGGAAAAGAATTTGTGAGACGTTATATCAAAGTCAAGGAGTAAGTGTACTGACCTGAAAATATTGTATCACGTAACCAGAGATTCCCTCTGTGGAATCTCTGTGGAGACACCCTCTGTGGAAGTCATGATGACGAAACGCGTCATAGCGTGACCTAGTGGCGTACCGGATGTGACGTTTGCGGCTCACCGAGGAGGAAGTTACATAGGACATACCCAGTGGAGTGTTGCTGACTCCACTTATGGTGATATACCGCATTCTTTGACTGCTGTTTTTTAATGTTCATTTTGTAAGTGTCATTTTAAGGGGTCTGCTCGGTGGATTATTAAAGTTTTCGGAGTTACGCTATGTGAGGCATTCTGTATATTTATCCATACATGAATGGAGTGGTAGTGACTGAGAACGCTCACAAGGAAGATTTTACCACAGAGTGTTTTGTAAGAATCCATTGATCTCTTTATGTGACAGTATGCTGATAAAGATGAGACCATCTTTATCCCCCTGGGGGGTTTATTCCCTTGTGGTGCCATGTGATGGTGGATTGTGCACAATAGAACCTCTCTAGCAACACTTCTGGTTAACCCCTGATGAACTGTCACAAGTGTTATATACTACGAGCAGATGGAACATTTAGCAGTGCTACAAATACTGGATTTATTTTTGAAAATATTGTATGCTCCACAGATTCAAATGCTTGTGAGGGATAAAAAAAATAGTCTAGGAGAGAGTAGGTGCCATGCATAGTCGAATAAAACGTATAATCCTTGACTGTTGGGTGGACAAACCACCAAGCGTCCACCAAGCACACCAACCATAGTTCCGCTTTTAATCTTTTAGAGATATGAATAAACTAAGTGGGAGGCCCCCCCAGAAGCATCAATCAGGGGATCACATGCGACATTAAATTCACCATCAAGTATCGGAAAACCCTCACTGTGTTCCAGTAACAAAGAAACCGAATGCCTAAGGGATTGTAATTTCTCAGAGTTTGGGAAATACAAATTTAGTAATGTCACCTTTGTAGTCCCTATCATGCCTTTAGTTAAAGTATACCTGCCATTTTCATCCACCAAGTGGGACAGAATTCTCCAGGGGACCATATGTTTAATAAGGATACTGACCCATTTTGCCTTAGAGATTTGATGGAAAATGATAAGCAGTTGGAAAATGTGTGCTCTCAAGCTTAGGGACCCATTTTAAAATGAGTTTCTTGAAAGAAGGGTCTTGGGGACTTCTAGGTCTGGCCCAGAGGACCAGGGTCCCCAACACATATTGCAGCGAAAGAAAAAAGAAGAGGAAAAAATAATATCTTTTTACCAGGATCAGGGGGCTAGTCCTCCTCTTCTGTATACAAGAAACAGGAAAAACAACACATTCGCTAATTACCTCAAGGGTAGCGGGAACAACCTATGTGAGGGTAGGATCCCGCTGAGGGCTAGACACATCACTATATGCCTATGGAAAAAAAAGAGGGGGGCTGTGAATTAGCCTTCTGAACCAAAAACCTGAGAAATCTTTCACCAGAAGAAACAAGCAAAAAAAAAAGACATTTCACATTATGCTGTTCAGGAATTCATACGAACAGAGATCGGAAGATTCCATTCTCAAACAGAAATCCAAGGAAAGCATGCACCTCTAAAATTCCATGTCTGAGAAAAGGCTATAATTATGAAAACATTATATTAAAGTATTAAAGAAAGACTTTAATGCCTAATTTCTTTAGTTAAATTAAAACCAATGGTGCTATAACTATGAACAGACTCAAAATATTACAGTAAAAAAAAAAACTTTCATTTCACAGCATTGTAAACAGCAGGCATGCAGAGAACCCTAAGAAGAATGAAAAAAACACAAACATATATATCATGAAAAGTAAAGTCGATATTCTGGGAAGTCCAAATAGGGAAGAAGGCACTACAATAAGATTTGTTCCCAAAAAGGAGAATAAGTCTTGCCATTGTCCCGGGGTGTTTAAGACAAATTTTGGTCACCTTTCTTAATTAACAGGTGGAAAGGATGCCCCCATCTATATGAGATCCAAAAGAGGGCATAGGAGGGCTCTAATTCATAGTGTGTGACGAGAGAAGTCTAGTAATGCCTGTATCTGAGCTCCTTTAAACTGTATCCGACCCAGCTGCCAAGCACTGCAACTTATCTGCTCTTTTATGGAGAAAAAATTAATATGACAGAGAATACCCCCTGAGTCAGAAGCCAATCTTTAGATTGAGCAACTCGATGGACCCTGTTCAGCTCAGCAGATATGAGTCTCCCAAAGAAAGATATTGCAAATGGCCTGGGCAGACTGTTTAAGATCTGCAGAGGCAATATCTTCAGGGACACCCTCTAAGGTGGATATTGTTTCAATGGTTTTCAGCATCTTCCACCCAAAGGAACATGGATATAAAATGCTGCTGCACCATTGATTAAAAAACGCCCCCAGAGCAGAAAGACAGGAATAGACACTGTCACTTAAAGGATTGTAATCCTTGTTTCTACCACTTTAGGGTGTTGCTGCACTGCCATTATCTTTCTGCATAGAGCTTCTTCTATACTCTGTGCTGAATTGTCCAGGTTCCCCCTGGTAGGGATAGCCTCTAAATCCTGCTTTGTGGTTAAAGAGGATGTCTCTCAGCTCAGTGTACTCTCTCCATCCAACATAGTTAGAGTATGCAGGCTGGGCAGGGAGCAAGGGAGAGCCCAGTTCTTAAGCAGGATCAAAGTCAGAGGCAGGAGCAGGGGCAGGGGGAGAGGCCAGAGCAGTAGCAGAGGTAGAGACTGAAGGAGGAACAGAAGTAGTTGTTACTTGTGATGTCTGTAGACTTAACAGCTCCAAACTGCTTGTAAGAGGCATCTCCAGTGAGGACTCTTTAACTGCTTGTTTATTTTTCTGGCCAGCAGCTGTAAATGTAGCTACAACCTTGACAGGGTGTTAATTGCTGCATTGGTGGCCCTCCCAGATACCATGGCCTCTGTGGTCCTTGGAGTGACTGCAGACACTTAAAGTACTTAGGGTACTTGAGGCATAGGGCACATACTGTCTCCCTCTGCCCTCTGCTCCCTCTACACTGTCCATGGCTATCAGCTTACATGGCTATGTACGTTTACAATCCCTTAGTAGTGTGGAGCTCCTTAGACTAACAGCAGCAGCTCTGTGCCATTACCAGTCCAGTCCATGCCCCTTCTCCAAAAGTGTTTCTGCATATGCATTTTTTATGCATTTTGCACTCTGTTGTGTTTTTGATGCACTGTTTCCCATCTTTTCCCATCTCAGTTAAGGTCATGTGCATTCTGGTGTACTTTTAAAGCATTCTGGTGCATTTTTGTTGCATTTTGCACATAGGCTTTTATGGAGTTGAGTTTAGGAGTTTTGGCAAAAAATGCCAAAAGCTCCTAAACTCAAGTTCAGAGCTGCTAATGTACAGAAAGCCTTACTCTTAAATGGTCAATATTCTCTATATCAAGAAAAGGTAAAAAGAAACTACAATAGTGTGATGGCTATGTTTAAAACATCCAAATTGCAGTCACAATTTAATCATAAAATGTATCGCCCTAGTGCTGCGAGTGGGAATGAATCCTGAAGCAGCCTGCCTATAAGCTAGATTACATTTGTGTGTGCACATGTCTGACAAGGTAAAGGGACAGTGTTGGATGGTGCTCCATCGGTTGGGGGGCAGCAAACATACCTGAGACATCTACCCCTCCGGTCGCTCCAGCCTGCCACCCCATACCAACCCCCCCACCACTTACCCCATCCAGACCGTGGCTTCCCCCTCCATCTCCTCAGTGTCCCGTCACTTGCTGCTTCTCCTCCCGGGGAATCGAGTCTTCGGACTCACAGCCAATAGGGGCTTAGGACTCCTGGCCAATCGGGTCTTGGGATCCGCTTGCTGATTGGCCAGGGGGAGAAACAAGAAGACAATAGTGAATTACAGTACTGCGCCCTGAGCCCACCCTTTTTTGAAACCAATTGCAGCCTCAGGCTCTAATCCTGTGCTTCAAAAAAAAAAAAACATTGAAATCCATGCATCTGGCTCCCTGCATGTAGATTAGGGGCCGGGCGCATGGATTAGGATGCCCCAGCATCCTGTATGGATGGGCCGTCACTGGGGAATGAGGACAAATAAGAGATCAGCTAAGAGCGATATGGTGGAGTATGGGCATTGAGTCATGCTGTTTTTTATGATTAAAATGTGAGTGATATTTGCTTGTTTTATCCTTTTATTAAATGTTTTAAATACTATGACACTATTGGCAATTTCCTTTTTATTTTTTTCTAGATCTGAGAATTGGCCATTGAGAAACAGTATAAGAAAGAGACAAGCTAGAAAGGATATCTTGGGAAAGGACAAGTTATTTGAGACTTTATTGTGCTTAAAGTTACACAGTATATTTCTGGTAAGTTATTCTGGCACACACCTGGTAAAAGGTAGATTTTTACACAGTAGCTTTTTGATTCGTCTTGGGGAACCAGAGGCTACACTGTTTCTAAAAAGTGTGTTTTCACAGATGTGGATTAGAAGGACGAAGAAAATTTACAATTATTATTTTTCCTTTAGTTAATTTTTAATTTCTATTTACTGAAGATTCTTTATATGGACACTTTTTGGGTTGGATATTATTCACAAATCACTTTTATGTTACAAGGTATGCTATATTTTGTTGCCCCTAGCTATTATATATTTTAGCAGTGAGAGTAAAAAAAAAAAATCTATTGCGTTCAAACATTATTATTAGTTATGAAAACTACGTTGTTATGCAGTGTTCTGTTGTACATATAATATTTTACTGACAATTATATTAAAAATAGAGTTGAGCGAACCCGGACTGTAAAGTTCGGGTCTGTACCAGACTTTGGGGTGTCCGTGCCCCGAACCTGGACATTTGAAAAAAAGTCCGGGTTCGGTATCCGGGTATTTTGCGTGCCTTTTCTATAGCTGTAGGGCCGCCAATCAACAAGTGTTTTACTCGTTTGCCCTTAGAAGCCATCACAGCCATGAATACTAATGGCATGGCTATGATTGGCGAGTGCATCATGTGACCCAGACTATTTTTGGCGACTGTTGAATAGCTGCAGGGCAGCCAATCAACAAGCGTTTCACACGTTTGCCCTTAGAAGCCATCACAGCCAAGCCTTATAATGGCACGGCTGTGATAGGCTAGTGCATCATGTGACCCTCTATATGAGCTGGAGTCACGTATGCCGTGTGTCACATCGTCTCAGGCTAGTGTAGGAATAGGTGGCAATGAGGGTTTTACAATACTGCGCATCCACTGACCTATAAAGCAGCTAGCACCACATTTTCAACAAAATATGTGACGCAAATAATACTTAAAATAATGTGCAGCGCTAAGAAACAATAATATGTGCTCAAAAACCAGTTATCCCGATACAGTGTCTCTAGAATTGGTAATAAACCAAAAAAAAAGTCCAGAGAAAATGTTCATCTGAGAAATTAATAAATTTCAAACATCAACGTGAATAGTAAACAATAGGTGAGTATTCAGATATCTCGAAGTGCTCCACCTTAGAAAGTGCATCCACCACCTTATATATGGGGTACTCTTACCAGATGGCAGCTGGTAAACCGCGTATGTGGATCGCCAGTGCAGGTACGTTGAACCAAAGACGACACTCCTCATATATGCAAGGGACCGGATGCCGGATCAATACTCCGAAAGGGGAACCATAGATGATACAATGGCAGATAGATGGTATGTATGGATAATCGGTCAACAGCCCAAGTAACAACTCAATGCTTACAAGGGTAAGTATCAGTGGCTCCGTTGGACAATTGGGAGTTCGGGTCACTGTGCATTACTCGTTATAAATCCATCCATACATGTCACCGGAAGTGAATGTGAGGGAAGAGGGTAAATTTCCGGCTGCAGCGTCACTGTGCATCACTCGTTATAAATCCATCCATACATGTCAGCGGAAGAGAGCGTGAGGGAAGAAGGTACATTTCCGGTATAAGTATTATTAGTGTAGGGATAGCATGCTGTTGGCGCTGTGAGGGACAGATTACCGTTCTAATATCATCTCATCCTGCATTACAGACAGGTTCCTGGTGGTGCTGTGAGGGGAAAGCTTAGAGTTCTAACACCATCTGATACTGGACTAGGTTCAGATTACTGGTGCTGTGAGGGATAGATTACCAATGTAATATCATCTCATCCTCCATTACAGACAGGTTCCTGGCGGTGCTGTGAGGGGAAAGCTTAGCGTTCTAAAACCATCCGATACTGGACTAGTTAGAGTTCACTAGTGCTGTAAGGGACAGATTATTATTCTAAAGTTATTTACTAGTGCTATAGGGAGAGGTTCCTGCTGGTGCTGTGAGGGATAGATTATTGTTCTAAAATCATCTCCTAGTGCTATAGGGAGAGGTTCCTGCTGGTGCTGTGAGGGAAAGATTATTGATCTAAAATCATCTCTTAGTGCTATAGGGAGAGATTCCTGCTGGTGCTGTGAGGGACAGATTATTGTTCTAAAATCATCTCCTAGTGCAATAGGGAGAGGTTCCTGCTGGTGCTGTGAGGGACAGATTATTGTTCTAAAATCATCACATAGTGCTATAGGGAGAGGTTCCCGCTGGTGCTGTGAGGGACAGATTATTGTTCTAAAATCATCTCCTAGTGCTATAGGGAGACGTTCCTGCTGGTGCTGTGAGGGACAGATAATTGTTCTAAAATCATCTCCTAGTGTTATAGGGAGAGGTTCCTGCTGGTGCTGTGAGGAACAGATTATTGTTCTAAAATCATCTCCTAGTGATATAGGGAGAGGTTTCTGCTGGTGCTGTGAGGGACAGATTTTGTTCTAAAATCATCTCCTACTGCTATAGGGAGAGGTTCCTGTTGGTGCTGAGAGGGACAGATTATTGTTCTAAAATCATCTCCTAGTGCTATAGGGAGAGGTTTCTGCTGGTGCTAAGAGGGACAGGTTATTGTTCTAAAATCATCACCTAGTGCTATAGGGAGAGGTTCCTGCTGGTGCTGTGAGGGACAGATTATTGTTCTAAAATAATCACTTACTGCTAGAGTAAGAGGTTCCTGCTGGTGCTGTGAAGGACAGAGTATTGTTCTAAAATCAGCTCCTACTGCTATAGGGAGAGGTTCCTGCTGGTGCTGTGAGGGCTGATTATTGTTCTAAAATCATCTCCTACTGCAATAGGGAGAGGTTCCTGCTGGTGCTGTGAGGGACAGATTATGTTCTAAAATCATCTCCTACTGCTATAGGGAGAGGTTCCTGTTGGTGCTGTGAGGGACAGATTATTTTTCTGAAATCATCTCCTAGTGCTATAGGGAGAGGTTCCTGCTGGTGCTATGAGGGACAGATTATTGTTCTAAAATTATCACCTAGTGCTATAGGGAGAGGTTCTTGCTGTTGCTGTGAGGGACAGAGTATTGTTCTAAAATCAGCTCCTACTGCTATAGGGAGAGGTTCCTGCTGGTGCACTGTGGGACATATTATTGTTCTAAAATCATCTCCCAGTGCTATAAGGAGATGTCCCTGCTGGTGCTGTGAGGGATAGACTATAGTTCTAAAATCATCTCCTACTGCTATAGGGGGAGTTTCCTGCTGGTGCTGTGAGGGCAGATTATTGTTCTAAAATCATCTCCTACTACAATAGTGAGAGGTTCCTGCTGGTGCTGTGAGGGACAAATTATTGTTCTTAAATCATCTACTAGTGCTATAGGGAGAGGTTCCTTCTGGTGCTGTGAGGGACAGATTATTGTTCTAAAATCATCACATGCTGCTAAAGTGAGAGGTTCCTTCTAATGCTGTAAGGGACAGATTATTGTTCTGAAATCATCTCCTAGTGCTATAGGGAGAGGTTACTGCTGGTGCTATGAGGAACTGATTATTGTTCTAAAATCATCACCTAGTGCTATAGGGAGAGGTCCCTGCTGGTGCTGTGAGGGACAGAATATTGTTCTAAAATCATCTTCTACTGCTATTGGGAGAGGTTCCTGCTGGTGCAGTGAAGGGCAGATTATTGTTTTAAAATCATCACATACTGCTAGAGGGAGAGGTTACTGCTGGTGCTGTGAGGGACAGATTATTGTTCTTAAATCATCTCCTACCGCTATAGGGAGAGGTTAATGCTGGCGCTGTGAGAGACAGATTATTGTCCTAAAATCTTCTCCTACTGCTATAGGGAGAGGTTCCTGCTGGTGCTGTGAGTGACAGATTATTGTTCTAAAATCATCACATACTGCTATCGGGAGACGTTCTTGCTAGTGCTTTCAGGGACAGATTATTGTTCTAAAATCATCTCCTAGTACTATAGGGAGAGGTTCCTGCTGGTGCTTGGAGGGACAGATTATTGTTCTAAAATTATCTCCTACTGCAATAGGGAGAGGTTCCTGCTGGTGCTGTGAGGGACAGATTATTGTTCTAAAATCATCTCCTACTGCTATAGGGAGAGTTTCCTGCTGGTGCTGTGAGGGACAGATTATTATTCTAAAATCATCTCCTACTGCAATAGGGAGAGGTTCCTGCTGGTGCTGTGAGGGACAGATTATAGTTCTAAAATCATCTACTAGTGCTATAGGAGAGGTTCCTTCTGGTGCTGTGAGGGACAGCTTATTGTTCTAAAATAATCTCCAAGTGCTATAGGGAGAGGTTCCTGCTGGTGCTGTGAGGGGCAAATAATTGTTCTAAAATCATCACCTACAGCTATAGAGAGAGGTCCCTGCTGTTGCTTTGAGGGACAGATTATTGTTCTAAAATCATCTACTAGTGCTATAGGGAGAGGTTCCTGCTGGTGCTGTGAGGGACAGATTTTGTTCTAAAGTCATCTCCTACTGCTGTAGGGAGAGGTTCCTGCTGGTGCTGTGAGGGACAGATTATAGTTCTAAAATCATCTACTAGTGCTATAGGAGAGGTTCCTTCTGGTGCTGTGAGGGACAGCTTATTGTTCTAAAATAATCTCCAAGTGCTATAGGGAGAGGTTCCTGCTGGTGCTGTGAGGGGCAAATAAATGTTCTAAAATCATCACCTACAGCTATAGAGAGAGGTCCCTGCTGTTGCTGTGAGGAACAGATTATTGTTCTAAAATAATCTCCTAGTGCTATAGGGAGAGGTTACTGCTGGTGCTGTGAGGGACAGATTATTGTTCTAAAATCATCTCCTAGTGCTATAGGGAGTGGGTCCCGCTGGTGCTGTGAGAGACAGATTATATTTCTAAAATCATCTCCTATTGCTATAGGTAGAGGTTCCTGCTGGTGCTGTGAGGGACAAATTATTGTTCTAAAATCATCTCCTACAGCTATAGGGAGAGGTTCCTGCTGGTGCTGTGATAGACAGATTATTGTTCTAAAATCATTTCCTAGTGCTATAGGGAGAGGTTCCTGCTGGTGCTGTGAGGGACAGATTATTGTTCTAAAATCATTTCCTACTGCTATAGGGAGAGTTTCCTGCTGGTGCTGTGAGGGACAGATTATTGTTCTAAAATCATCTCCTACTGCAATAGGGAGAGGTTCATGCTGGTGCTGTGAGGTACAGATTATGGTTCTAAAACCATTTACTAGCGCTACAGGGAGTGGTTCCTTCTGGTGCTGTGAGGGACAGATTATTGTTCTAAAATCATCTCCTACTGCAATAGGGAGAGGTCCCTGCTGGTGCTGTGATCAACCGATTATTGTTCTGAAATCATCTCCTACTGCTGTAGGGAGAGGTTCTTGCTGGTGCTGTCAGGGACA